>JAXGGA010011334.1:0-42871 GCA_038373865.1 Uloborus plumipes
AAGAGTTACATACATATATGCAAACAAACCCACATGTGAAACTAATAAAAGCGTATTAAAAAGTTTTCCTCTCACCTGAAATGATTTTTAATTTAGTTCTCGCCCCAGTTTTTATTTAAACAATAAGCAGTTAATGCTTTATTTATTTATCTATTACTTCTTTACGTGCTACTTTTTTAACAAAACATTTAGAGTAGCAATTGAACTACAACACACCAAGTGCAGGAAACCAATATTTTTGAAAACTTATTTTCTTGTGTTAATAGCCTAAATTTCGTCTAATACGTAAATATTTACATAAAATTGGAAAGATTATAAGTGCTCAGTTCCCGCGA
Organism: Uloborus plumipes; assembly: GCA_038373865.1. Taxonomy (NCBI): domain Eukaryota; kingdom Metazoa; phylum Arthropoda; class Arachnida; order Araneae; family Uloboridae; genus Uloborus; species Uloborus plumipes. The sequence continues at coordinate 336 of JAXGGA010011334.1, forward strand.
ACTCCTTTTCAAATTCCCTTATTCAGAGATAGCAAGACAGTTGTTTACGCATCGAAATAAATGAGTTTTTTTTTTTTTTTCTTTTTTGTGATATTGTCACATGAATGTCCGCTTGAAGCAATGAACCTTACTCCTGCTCTCTGCTACTATATAAAAACAACGTTCTAGTCATAGAAAATTAACAAGTTCACTTCATGACTCAGTGAAATAGTAGGAAAAAAGTATCGAAATATTTTTACGAAAATGTACAATGCTTTTTGTCTAAGTATTTGGTATTTATATTATACCGTAAAATGGGGTGTATAGGAACAGCTGGGTCAATCGGAACAAAACTTCCCGACCGTACAAAGAAATTCTTCATAAATATACTATTGAGTTATTTTTCACCATGAATTTTTTTTTTAGAAAGGTAAGATCATAGGAAGTAGGAAAAAATTACTTTTGTCAATCTGGCAACGCTACTGGCTTCTAAAGAGGGCTGCACGTTGAATGCTAGAAAACATCACATTTTCATAGACAGCAAAACTTCATATGCAAGAACAAACCTTCTTATATTTAAAAACTATGAGTGGTATGTTTTAATTATACATGTATCTGAACAACAGAATACCACATTAGAATTTACATTTTTTATAAATTGTGTCATAAAAGTGAAGAATTCTGAAAAATGCCATAGGAAAAAAATTTGCGGGGTGAATCGGAACACTTAGTTCTGTTGTTCCAATTCAAACTTATTTGAAGGAAACTGCTTGAAAAATCAAGATTCTAACCCTAATTCTTCTAATCAAGACAAGGACAAGGATTTATTACTGTTTATCCCTTCTCGTGAGCAACTAGATCTTAGAATGACAAAAGTTGCAGATTTCAAAAGATTTTTTCTCCAGGAGACTTCTTTTTACTTAAAATAAAAGGGGGAAAGTCACATAGACTTTATTTAGTAAACGTCCAGCACACAGACAGTGATGAATAAGCGAAAAAATCTTTCAGGACAATCCCCGAAACCCAGAAATTTCAAAAAACTAAAGAAAAGGTAGAGTTCATCCCAGGAGATGTTATGAAAAAACTTAAGCCAAGTCACAATTGCAAGTTTTAAGGACAAGTACATATTTGTGGACGATATGAGTGACTTCCATTCATGTTAAATCTTTGTATTTCAATTCAAAAGTATTTCTTAAAATTACTTTTCATTTTTCGTAAGTTCAAAATTATTTTGAATTTTCACAAATTATAAACGTTTACTGGTACTGAAATTATACATTTATTTGACAGTAATTATCTGTTCTTATTCTCCCCCATCAATATAACTCATGTTTGTGAGACCTATTACAGATTAAATTGAAAAAAATAAAAATTTTAACAAGTGTTGCGATTGACCCCTATCAGCGGGGTGATTCGGAACACCCATAATTTGCTATATATTTTAATAGTAATTGTTCAAAATCTTTTGTCTTTGCTTGGAATATCAAAAGTAAAGCAAGACCGAAGTTTTTATCCAAAAAATAAAATTAAAAAAAAATCTTTTAACTGCTTTTTTTGCAATCAAAGCTGAAAAGTGTTCCGATTAACCCCATTTTACGGTACATTTAGTTCTTTCTATTTTGAACATATTCGATTCTGTGCCTCAACGAATGTAGGTAAAAATTGAGTGTAAAGACGGCTTCTTACAAAAGTAAAATAAAAGAAAACAAAAAATTATAACTTCCAAAAATATGCTTCAGATATACAAAACGGCTTTGTTCGATTTTGATTTTTCTGACTTTCAGGGATGTGACACACAAACAAATTTGTATCAAATCCTCGAAACTATACTGAATACCCATGGAAGACCCGAATTAAAAATTTTTGGGAAGAGTGAAAGTTCTCATTCTTTTTATATGCACGAAACGTTTTCCACCTCTCCTGAAAAGTCTAGATTTTGTGACTTACGTTAGTCTGGCTCTGAGGTATAGAATATACCGAAGAGACAATTTTTACAGAATATAAATAAATGTGACAAAACACAAGCATGCACATTGCATACTGTCTAAAATTTTTTCATTCGACCTCCGCCGCATCTGCGCACGCGCCAAGTCTCTTCGGACTTTCTCGAAATAGGGGGGAAAAGCAACGAGGAAGTAGAAAGCGAACAAAAGCTGAAGGCATCGGATAGTGCGCATCCAAAACCTAACTCCCCTTTTTCAGATGGAAGCGTCCGTGGCTACCAGGCGCACAAAACGCAAACAGACAGTACACACCTACACCCAATGAAAAAACATTTCAAGGGTCATTAAAAAAAAGGTTAGTAATACAATACAATCTCCGAAATTTACCGAATCGTCGGACAAAATTTGCCGAGGGGGGATTTTTGGGAGGTCACAGACCTTCCGTGTCACTTCTCATCGATGCACCCCTGTGAATACTTAATGTTGAGCTGTAATACAAAAATCCTGCTCAGAAACCTACAAAATGGCCCTTCTATCACTTCTGTAGCAGAGAATAAGAAGGTTTAAAAAAATGACACGATGACTGCTTCTTTTTTTACATTTTTGATACTATTTTTTACCAAAAAGTAGCGTTACTAATCTCGGAAACCCCGTATGTTCCCCCTCTAAAGTCCTATTTCCGAGACAAGCCGGTTGTCTTTAGGATGACACGTGAGGCTGTCTGAAGTTCGTTTGCTCTGCTGTTTATAATTTTCTTTTTCTTTCTTTTTTTTTCTTTTTTTTTTTTTTTTAGAGTACGAATCAAGGTGCAACGGGGGTGCTAGAGTCACGTGCTGATCATTACCGCTCGGCAGACGCTTCTGTTTTTGTCGTGAGGGGGAGGGAAAAAGTCAACGTTTGTGACGGTGATATTTTAGATGTGGATTATGTTGCATCTCAGCTGCTATCTGCCCGTGAAAGGAGAGAATGAGAGCAAATGTACGGCTCACAGTAATTTTTTCCACCAATAAAAATCAAGAAGGTAAAACTATTTGCATATTAAACAATATTTAGGACGGTGACTCTAGAGCTCTAAAGTAAGCATCATTAAACCTCAAAATTCAAAGCCAGTAAATTTAAAAACAATAATTCTGAGAATTCGCCGGCACAAAAAAAAAAAAAAAAAAAAAAAAAAAAAAAAAAAAAAAAACGATCAATTGTAGAAATTCGTCGGCACAAAAGAAGTTTAATAGCAGAAATTTAATGGCACGAAAAAAGTCTTACTCCAGAAATTCACAGGCACAATATAACTTATAAGACTGATTCTAGAAATTCACCAACACAAAAAAAAGCCTTAAGACAGAAAGAACAGAGAAGTTTGATGTAGGTAATATGGTTCACTGATGGACAATTGAGTAGTTTAAGAGAGACATTAGAAGGAAAAAGATCATAGGAGTTGTGTACAATAATAAACAAATTGTAAAATTTCGATGCAGCATTTTTTCCGTAGTCCACAACTTATTCATGAGAGAAATTACCGTTTCTACCGGTGAATTAGTCCTGGACGAATGCAAAATACATTCAATAGCAAAATTTTGTGCTTTGCATATTAATGCTCTGGTTAGTTTGTGAGATGTTCCCACTATGAAGGGCGGTAAGGAACTCTCAAAAATACAATGCTACCCGCCCCAGCCTGTAAGTCCATTACTGGGTAGGGGCTGCCCCGACCGAATATGTATTCGGAATAACTGGTTAAGAATACTTAAAGTCCCACATAAAACGGGACTTATGATCACTTTAAACTTTAATTTCTTATTGTGATAAATTTCTTTTATAAAAATATGTACGAAAGTCAGCGTATGTTTGAGCTTTCATTGTTCATAGTTTAAAAATGTAAGCGTAATAACCATAAATGCGATTTCTTTTTATGTTTCATGAATCACCAATCCTGTGACTATTGTGTTAAATATATTTTTTAATTTTCTGATTTTGTTTTCAAAATTTAATAAAGTTTAAAAGGGGAGCTTTTACCTACAGTATTACTAGCTTTTCAGTAATTTTTTGGCAAGATTTAAATGCTCCTTCTATAATCCATAGTATGACTCGGTTGTTTAGAAATTTGTTGGAAAGATTGAAATATGATCCTAGATTGTCAGCAGTAGTTGTTTTCAGTATCAAATTAATAAATTTGGGGGACCAGTTGCAAAACATGTTTGGGGGCCCCTTAGTCTAGAATTGAAGGACTTGTAGGATGAAGGGGCTATGTTACATATTAAAAATTAACACTCCGGACAATGCCAAGCAATGAATACATGTAAGCAAATAACTCTTGGGTACATCAAAAAGTAGATGTCATTAGACCTAGTTTCATTCCCACACTAAGCACTAACGACAAAACCAGAAAACAAAAAAGCTGCAACAACTGCAACAATAAGAATTTGAGCTTTAATTACTCGCAATTTCTGTTTTGTCGCTCAACCCCTTCATCTCCCAAGCCCTTGAATTATGCAAAAAAAAAATAAATAAATAAATAAATAAATAAATAATGTGCATTTTTTAATCCCTTTCGGATCCTGTAGATCGTGCGGGCCCTAATCCGCCCATTGGTAAATCCGCCACTGGTTGCTTAGCACACATTTAAAATTGCAATCAAAAATTCACATATTGTTAATTTTTTACAATTCTCTGCACAAACCGCTAATTGAAAACTTGAAATTGCATACACATGTTTATTTTTTGGAAATCCAAATAATACGCGAAATGAGATTTACTCTACAACTACGGGATAATTTCTCAACTATTCATCAGTTTCTTTTCATAAAACCCTCTCCCCATCAATCACTGTCTCTAATGAATAGATCTTCAAAACTATTTTTCGTTTTGATACCCTTACAAAACTGAAATTAATTATATCCTCAAATTTATTTTTTCTTCCTAGAAAAAAATCCACAATATATTCCAGTTAAGAAAAAAAAATAAAGGGGGAGGAGGAACCAAAGAAAATACTGAATTCATGGCTTCCAGAAGGTCAATGCACTATTTCAAACTAAACGTATTTCTAGCAGACCGAAGAATTAGACAAGAAAGCATTTTTGCTATATTCAGTTTCAATTCATTACCAAAGGCTAAGCCAAATACACTCGTCGATGATGTTGACTTTTTCTTCGTGCTTTTCATAATAATTTTCAACGGAATGTTTCTTATTATTATTATTATTATTTTTTGAAATCTTTCTGTATAAAATAAATAAACATTTTTTTTTAAATTATTATTTTTAAAGGAAATGTTAATAACTGATCATTTGCTATACAATCGAGCCTTAAGAGAAAATGAAGCAGGATAAAATGGGGGAAAAGAAGTAATTTGTGAATGAAAACAATATTTAAGCAAAACTTTTTCTGACATTCTAACACATGCAAAAGGTGAAAAACAACTACAAATATCGGTTTATTTCAAAGGTATGTATTCCATTCAACTTCTTTAGAATTTTAATATAAAAAAAATTTCTCTTCCCTTCGGTAAATAAAGTCAAGTAAATAAAGCTCTCGAAAATCTCCCCATTTTTAAATAATTGTACCTTTAATAATAAATACCCAGAGATCACAAGAGCACTCTGGCCAGAAATTGGACTGTCATTCACAACATCTCGGAAAAGTTCTTAAAGAAAAAAGCGGTCTTCCGCGTATTTTGAGAACAAAAATTTTATTCGCACACCCAGATTTCCAATGCTAGACGTCAAATATGACGCAAATTATGTTTTAACTTAGATTAAAACGTTTTCCTTACATGACTCACAGCAATTGCAACCAGCAATTAATGTCCACAAAAAGTAATAATTATTTAATTAATTAATTCTGGAACTCTGTCTGCTTTTGAAGTGATGTGTACCTCTTTTCTTTCTTTTTTCTTTTCTTTCTGTAACCTCATAAGTGTTTAATTTATAAAATGGCATTTACATTGTTCTTCTTAGTGCCAGGAAAACTATTTCATGCGTTATCATGACGCCCAGATTTAAATTCTTACTTCTAACGTAGGCTTATTTTCCTCTCTCTCTCTGAAGAAACTTTCACGACGATTTTTAAGCTCTCAAAATTAAAAAATAATTAATAATAAAAGAAAGAGCGGGCTCCCTTGTCAATTTGCTCTCTTGGCCCCTCTTCCTTCATAAAACTTATAAAAATTATACAGTGCGTCGCAAAAGTTTAAGCACTATGCAAATTTTTGAATAAAAAGAAATCTTTTCAGCAGAATGCTTTCATATTTATACTGTAAGTGGCTACTATGATCCTAATTAAGTGTTTGAAGTTTTGAAAAATATAACCGCAACGAAAATAAGAGAATACAAAAGATATTTTTTTGCCTGTCGCAAAAGTTTATGCACAGATCAGATTTTATGCAAATATCTCTTGAAACGTGATGCGTGAAGAACCAGTGCGGTTCTTTTGAACAAGTTATGTAGTGTAGCAATGGCTTAAAGTGTTATCAAGATGCCGAAGTCACTACAGTTCTCGTCTGAAGAAGTTGTGAAACTCTGGAAGCTGAAAGCAGAAGGTAATTCTGTTATGCAAATTTCAGTGATTTTAAATCGATCTAAACGTGGTATTTATAATGTTCTGAAACGTAGAAATCAATTTAAACCTGCATTTCGCTCAGGAAGACCGAGAAAAACTACCTCTCGTAAAGGATAGAAGAATTAAGAAACTGGCCTTAACTGAAAATTTGTCACTTAATCAAATAAAAACTAGACTTGTAACAAAATTATCACGTGATACCATAAGCAGACGAATAAAAGAATCAGGATTTATCAAAAAACAAAAGTTAGCTCGCAAACATTTTCTGGAAAAGTGTCACAAACAAGTAAGACAGCAGTGGGCAAAGCATCATATGCATTATAGTGACGAATGGATTACTGTTGTGTTCTCTGATGAAAAAAAAATGGAACTTAACGGTCCAGATAGCTTCTCATACCACTGGCGTGACTTGAGGAAAGATCCGAAGTGCGTATTCAGTAGGCAACATGGTGGTGGCTCAGTCATGGTATGGGGCGCTTTTTGCTTCAACGGACAAACTTCTCTTAGCTTTCTAAAGGGTAGACAAAATTCAGAAAGGTATCAAGATACCCTGAGAAAGCATTTGTTACCATTTGGGGAAGTCCTAGGTGGTCCTGGTTGGATGTTTCAGCGAGACAACGCTTCAATACACAATTCCCGTAGTACGAAAGAATGGCTTGCTTATCAAAATATTAGTGTAATGAACTGACCAACACTCAGCCCGGATCTAAATCCTCGGATCCCCCCATAGAAAACATCTGGGGAATTCTCGCACTTGACGTATATCAGAATGAGAAGCAGTATTGCTCTGATCAAGAGCTTAAATCTGCAATCGAGGAAGCCTGGTACAAACTAACTCCCGAAACCTTCCATAATCTCCAGCTATCGATGAAAAATCGCATATTCGAACTCATCAGATGCAACGGTAACACCATAGACTACTAAAAGACTTTTATGCTTTCTAAAATATATATATTCCGCGTTTGTGCTTAAACTTTTGCGACAGCAAAATTTTGATTTTATCATGTAATCGTATTTTAATTTCTATGAATTGTTTCCAAATTCGAAACATGGATTTGTAAGCTGTTTTTTTAATTACAGTAAAGATTTTAAAGCTTTTTGGTGCATACTTTTCGTCTTATCAAAAGATTTCGGTTGTGCTTAAACTTTTGCGACGCACTGTACTACTCCGAATCCAAGCTGGGCCCCTAATTTCCAACTAGGCAAGCATGACCGCTCGTCGGCCCAGGGAAGGGGAGAGAAAGAAAAAGCTATTTATGAATGATAGAATAATTAAGCAAATCAAAGAATTTCCATAAAAATCATAAAATAAAGCTATCGCACGCAAAAATATTCGAATTTCTGAAATTATTCACAATATCTGAATTTAATGCTTTTAAATTCATCAGGTGTCAATTTCATTTTGAGCAATCCGAAAAACACAAAAGCGACGTGAAAGGGAAAGCCAACACGCATGTACAACATTTCACCTTGGAGTTGATTTTTTGGCCTTTCTCCAAGTATTACCACAGCTTCACTTCACGTGCTATGTATTTTGATGAGCGTACGAAAAAGCGCGAAATCGCATGATTCCACATCATTTGCAAGTTATGCGATCGGTCAGCATCGCTTTTTAGTTTTTTCAGAAGGAGGCATATTTATTACTGCGTGAGACGCAACTGAGAACTGCTTAGCATTGGAATTTATTTCACTCTAATTTGCCTATTGATATAAAAATCACCAGATGTTATATTTGTGGCTTTAACGACCATTTGAAATGAGAAATGAATAAAAAAAAGATAATTTTTGAGCAGTCATTTTTACTTCTTCATTCATTAATTCATTTATGGATTTTACCGGGGGTTTTTTTTTTTCACCTATTTCTAAAGTTATTTTAGAAATTATATTTATTCGTCTTTTTTGAAAAATTTGTCTATTTAATTCCAACAAAGCGTAGAGAAATCGAGAAGTCAAAAAATCTGAGCGCACATTTCAAAGCTCTCTCGGGCAAAAATTAGTGATTTTTCAAAATGAATTTTTATCGATTTCACCTCACAGAATTTAATTCAAATTTCTTTGGGTGAGATTAGTATATTTTCTAGAAGTTCGTACAATGTTCTTTGATGAAGTTATAAGTTCCTCCCAGATTACATTCAACTCTGTAAAATAATTTTTCCTTTATGTTCAGTGAATAATGAGAGTTAATTTTTTTTTTTAGGAAATGTAATTACATATTGTTGCAGTGTGTACTGTAGAGTATGCTATGCTTCTCATACATATTGTATAACCACTATATTTGATCAAAAGGCACAATTTTTTCCTAACCCGTATTTCCTTAGTTATCTTTGGAGATCCGAAATAGCTATGATCTCAATTAGTTCAGGATTTCGACACTGTTGTAATTAATTATTTTGTCATTATTTATTCCCTTATTTTCATTGATAAATCTGTTCATTTATTTTTTTCGGTTCATTTATGATTTCTTGAGTCTATCTAACAGACGAATGCCACATCGATAAAGACATGAAGTTGGACACGAAAAAAGAAGAGTCATTTTCTCACCAAGTTCAAAGATTTTCTCACTAAAAGTACCCAACAGAAGAAAAACAAAGTGATCTATAAATCAGTAACTGAGAAGGTTAGAGAATATGGGGGTTCCACAACCAAACCCCATCATTTTTGACGTGAGATGATATCAGAAGCATGAGGCCTCGCGTTTTCGACGATGAAGAAAAGAATAGAGAAATACGCTGACTCAGGTACCATGCATGATACACTATGAAAAGAACTTAGAAATGTTCTTATAAAATAACGGGTAGTTTGGTTGTGCCTGATTTCTGTCAGTAATATATCTATCAAAACGCATTAATGTATTTTGCAAAAAGTAGCAACTTTCCTGAAGTTTATCTAGAATCTTTTTGAAGAATTCAAAAACCGAAAACCTGCCCCATCAAAGCCACTTGCGTTTCTGGAATAAATCAGGAACCAGTTAATGAAACTCAGAGGTGGATATAGCAGTAGCGTGGTACCTTGTTAATTTAGCAAAAAGGATGCTAAAGCATTTAGAAACCCGTCTATAAGGCAAAATTGGAAAAATCAGACACTGAAAATTCGCCTTTGCGTTAGGATGTATAGTCAGTGAAGCAATCACAGCCCGGCTGGAGGCAAAACACCTCAAAAAGAAGCGAATATATCTTGTGTTCAAAAATATTTTGTCGCGAATTAAATACTTGACAGAGTATTTAAGCCTGACCACCATTTGCACCCAATTTTATTTTTGGAAATCTATAATTGCTAATAATCAATATTTGCTCATGATGATATATTTTGTTTAATTGATACGTGCAATTATCAAGAAAAAACAGTGGGAACTTTAAAGGTTCTGGTTGATATACTTGTGAGCAGTTGAAAAGCTAAAAAAGTGCAGCTATCCAGCCAATTTGTGTTGTTTAACAAAAAAAGTAATCACTGAATTTAGTATATTTTTTATAAAGAAACATTTTGTTAACAGAAAATTGATGGAAACCTTATAGAACGTGGGACTTCGCCCGAAATGATCTATGATGTTTCAGAATATTCCTACAACGTAACAAGGACCTCAGAGCCGAGTTGGATACTCAAAATAACTAAATTAAAATGAATGATAGCATATTTAGATTTTTACACAGAAGAAACACAGAAGAATCATTTAGAAAGTGCTTCGCATGTCACATGAAGTCATTAAGACTTTTGAACTTCTTCTCCGCCCCCCCCCCCCCATACTCCTCCTACGCACTTCTAACTTCCAAAAATCTGGTACAAATTACGATTCCATACACCATTCAAAATATTCATGAAGAATTGGCTTGAGGCTCACAACATGAAAACCAGTGAATTTTTATTGCATCGACCGTTACAAAACTAAAAAAAATACTATTCCAACTTATACGAGCAGATAGTAATCAATGGCGAAAACGAACGTAACATCCTGAAGGACACTCGCACGTATGGCTATATTGTTCAAGGGTTGCGGTTAAAGGACACATCCTGCAAATTGTTGCTTCGTTGGCACAGTAACCGAACACACATGATGCAAGAAACCATTTTACCAATAAAAACTTTGACTGAATACATTGAATGATACTGCAAAACGAAAAAAAATAAATAAAAGAAAAATATTAAAATGCAAGTGATGGGTTCATGATCTCGGAGCAAGTTTGCTTCGTGGGGAGAAAATAGTTTTTTTAAATCTTTTGAATATTTTCATTACATCCTGTATTGTAAAAAAAAGGAATTTCCACTTCATTAACTCTTTAATGAGTTAACATCTGAGACTATTTCCTAGAAAATTAACACAGCAAAAAAAAAAAAAACTTTCAAACTTATAACAGCAAATGCGACATTTAGAAAGGAATAAGGTGTATGAGTGTTGCTGTAGTTGAATATTTTTTTTTTGGTTCTTTTCTTTCTGTCTCTCTCCCTTATTCACTTAGCGGCATTTTTTTTTTTTTTTTTTTTACAATTGCAATTCCTAAAGTGTTGAAAGATATTAGAACATTCGATAGGTTAGCATGCTTTTTTAATCAATAATGTGCAGGCTTTTTGTTTAATTAATTAATTTATTATTTTAATTTCTTTTAACGTAACTCAAGCGCAGATTTGCAGATCGCATAACTCAATTCGAATTAAATTAATGAAAGATGTGCATTTTATGTTTTTTGACATGCTTCTGTACTACCCGTTGGGAAAATTCTCCTTTTGTCACAAAATATTAAAACCGAATAGCGCAATGTTACATTATTCGATTTTAAAAAAAGGGGAAGAAAAGAAAATATAAACCCAAGGAAGGATAAGAAATAAGATAAACATTTCTTCTTTTGTTTTTTCATCTGTGAAAGGGAGATGAAATAGGAAGTAAACTGTTGATAAGAAACTGATTTATCAAAATAATTCAAATATATAAAACAAAATTGAAATGTGCGTAAAAGAAGTCAAAAATTTAATTTTCATTAAAAAGTAAACCAAAAAATTGGGGTAAATATATGTTTTACAAAAAAAAAAAAAAAAAAAAGGAAGAAAGAATATTAAAAGTAATATTTTCACTGCTAACTAATATTTCGCCTATTTCCTTGATTGCTTTTTTAATAGAATTAAGAGCAGTCATTTCAGTAGTGCAGCTTCAGAATTTATCACTTCATTTCATCAACACATTATCTTACCAAATTTTTTTATCCTGTACAGAAAACCTAGAAACAATTCTTAGTTATAAAGCCACAAAATAGCTCAAGAATAATTAGATGAGCTGATATTTCAACCACTTTCTACTGTGGTAAAGTCAAAAAATTTAGCAGAAACATTTTATCAAATTTGAGTTATCGTCATGAGGTGGTGTTTTATAACATATTTTACCAATGTACAATGTTTTGGGGTTATTTGTGAATGGAAACTGAACTATGTTTAACCAAATACAGAAAAAGTTGAATATAAATTCAAAAAAAAAAAAAAAAAGAGGAGTTAAACTCAAGGGAGGCGTTAAAGTTTTCAAAAGCAGTTGCACATTTTGAGCTCAGCTGTAGATACGATATTTCGTCGGCACCATGCTAAAATTACGAATGTGAAAATTGGCACTTTTCAGTAGAGCCAAAACACTGAATATAATTTTTTCCCACCTGACGCGTTTGGTTATTTTCAATTTTTAAATTTTTATAGATATCCATCCCGATATCTTCAGGTGTAAAACTATCGTTCGAAGGTATCATTTTAATTTTAATTATTTGTAAAATTCGAACTTGAAAAACGCAATTTTTCATATTCGTTATTTTAGCATAGTGTGCCGACGATTTGTGCAAATGTGTCAGATTTGCAATGACAAGTTTAAAATCAAAGAGAAAATTTTTTTTTTTTTTTCTTTTTGAAATTATTTCAAAAATCAGGTACTTACGAACTTGAACAGCTCTCGCATTCAACTTAGAAACCACTTCCTCACATGAGTCTATTTTTTCTCGGATCCTTTCTATACGGTCCGATACCAGACGACATTCTGATCCAATTTCATCAAAAATTCGATCGGCGATCTTGGCAACAGATGCCAGCTGCTTCAAACAATTCACAAGGGAGACATTAGTGGTAAAAGAAAATTCACATGCATATTTTTCCTTGTCAGGTGGCAACGGTTTACGACTGAGAAACACCGGTTCTACAACCCATTTGGGAAACGGCATTTTCCTTTTGTTATGGTGTCAAACTGGGCATTCCAAGTATCCATTCCATTTCGCCCGCCATAAAAAAGCCGGCTGCGATGCACTGATCCCCCGACGCACACGCACTACGCTGAAAAATTCTACGCATCCATATGGACTCTGGAGCGCCTCCGGACTGAATGAAAGTTTTTCGCAGAGAAGCGCCGAATTGCGAGTCCGTGATTGGCTGCCTAGGGTTGCCGTTGGAAAAGTTTGAAAAGCGCCAATTGTTGGCGAAGGAGTTGCAGTGAAGCTCAGTGCAGGTATTCGTCTCAGGACGTAGTATTTTTCAATAAATTTTAATCATCAAATCTCTTATTTCATAATTTAAAAAGAAAAATCTTTTTTAAAAAATACATATGCGTGAGTTTACATTAAAAACATATTCTGTATTTAAAGGGAGACACCAAATTAATTGCCTGCATCATTTGAAATTGAATTCACTTGAATCATTTTCAATGGAAGATCTTCGGTACAAGAAAGGAGCATTTCTACTTCTAACCGGTTTTCTGTTTTTACTTTAAAATGTGTGATAAAAAATATCATTCCAATATACCATAATATATTTTTAAAAAGGAGCTGTGTGTAACAGACTGCGAGAAAAAGGGAGGAAAAACGTTACCTATTAAGCAATATTGTTAAAAAACTAAAGTGTTTATTGTTGTCATGAGACTCGCGTTATATCCTTATTAGAACCAAATATTACTTAGATTATCATTAAAAATTAAATCAACGAAAAATTCAGATTATAATTTAAAAATATTATTAGAACCAAATAATAATAAATTATCATTATTTAGAATAAAAAACATTAAATGTAGTCATCATGCATTTTTATATGTATTAAATTATATATCCAGATACATATAATAATCCAAAATTTATTTGTTTATTATATGCATTTAGATCTAGAGTGGGATAGCTCCAAAAAAGTAACAAATAACTACAAATAGGTAACAACAATATATATTATTAAAATGTCATAAAAATGGCTATGCTATTAATGCATCAAAAATAAATTAATATGTTTTAAATGAGTTCTTTTTCGAGCTTATTCGAAAACTTCGCAGAAAATAACTAACACGAATGAACTTTTAGGTGAAAAAAGGAAAAGGTCTCACGATGGATAAACTGAAATCTTATTTGGAGAGAAATAAGGTTTCTGTTCAATTTAACCGATATTCCACGAACACTATTGATGGATTTTCAAAATAGCATCTTTCAAGACATAGGCGGTTGGCGCCCTCCGAAAAAGGGGGGGTTAAAAGAAATGAAAGGGGCTAGGAGACAACACTTCTGATGCTGCCTCCCACCCCCCGACAATAGTTGGCTATGTCATTGGATTTTACATTGCTGATTAAATGACCTTTAAAAACGCGGAATATGGCCTCAAAAATCAAGACAGTTGGCCATCATTGATTAGACCATTCTGTTTAAAAGTTCCACTCTTATGAAAAAATATGGAAAAAGTCCCGTTTTTGGAATTTTCAGCTTTTGTTTTAGTGAACTAAATCGATCCGCTGAGTAACAGCTCATTTTTCAATCGATAAATTAATTTTTAACTCTGAAAAGTGAGGGGGCAAGATCCCTTTACTTTTGGAAGTGAGGGACAGTCGCCCCGAGGATTTGCGTTGCAGCCAGACTTGTGAAAATTCTGAAAAATATTTATTAATTTTTTTCGAAACTTTAAATCAAATTAGAGTTAAAGAAAATAAAATTTCCTACAAAATGGGACCAAAATAAAGCTTCTAGGATCAGTAGTTTTAGTTTTACGGAGTAAAAACTACAATTTTTGGCTGTTTTTCTGAACTTTACCCTCTTTGCGGCACGTGCTAATATTATCAGATTAAGGTAAAACTTTTCAAATCTCATTTTCTAGTCTATCGGCACATTTTAGGGAGTTGCCTCAAAAGATTAGTTGAAAAAAAAAATTCCCCATGTTACTTGCAATTTCGAGGATTTGCGTTGCAGCCTGACTTGTGAAAATTCTGAAAAATATTTAATCATTTTTTTCGAAACTTTAAATCAGATTAGACTTAAAGAAAATAAAATTTCCTACAAAATGAGACCAAAGTAAAGGTTCTAGGATCAGTAGTTTTGGTTTTCCAGAGTAAAAACTACAATTTTTGGCTAATCGCTGTTTTTCTTAACTTTACCCTCTTTGCGGCACGTGTTAATATTATCCGATTAAGCTAAAACTTTGCAAATCTCATTTTCTATCCCATTGGCACATTTTGGGGGTGCTGCAAAAGAAATTCGAAAATTGATTTTTTGGGACCACCCTAATGTTCACCAATCAGGCTCAAATAAAAGAAAAAACTGCGTACAATTTCACGCTAAAGCGAAGGAATAGCTATTTCAAAATTTATATTGAGACCTTATTGGATTTTTTTAAACACACCTATCTTCCCCCTCCATATGAAATTTCTTAATATTGAAAATCCTTTGTGACAAATTTGGCAAAGATTCGATGGAAACTTATTGTTGTTATTTCCCCAATATAATCCTACGAAACTGGCTTACCAGGCATTATGACTCGAAATTTAAATTAGACCTCTTTGGATTTTTTTGAGTTCCGATGTTCCAAAAATCTGCAATGTGAATTTCTGAGCAGCTAAGGACTTTAGAACGAAATTTGGTAAAGATCCGGCGCAAACTGTGGATTTGTATAAGAAGCATACTCACCCACACCCAAATATTCACACCCATTTATTATACAGGTTTAACTTATAATTTAACTACGGCATACTCCCAATTATCTGCGCAGTTGGGTGGCACGGGTGTCGCGGATAATGAAAAAAGGCTAAAAATAAGTGATAAAAAGAAGATAAAAATTGTGTTTTGCTTAAAATTAATCGTATTGTGTATAAAAAGTGTTACAAACAATGCAGATAGGAACAGGATTACACATAACATATATTATACCAAACTTCATTTTGCTGTAAAAAAAAAAAAAAAAAAAAAAAAAAAAAAAAAAAAAAAAAAAACGAGACCCTTGCGGATAATTGCCGAAGAAAATGTGTGTGTGTGTGGGGGGGGGGGGTGCTATTTTGAAGTGCGCCCTTTGGAGGTTTGGGTTAGCGCCCTCATGGGGGAGCCAGTCCGCCCCTGTACGAGCCGCCTATGTTTCAAGAACATCCAAACCATTTTATCAAACATAAGTTTTCATCTGCAGTTTGATTTATTATGCTAATTCTTCTCAGTCACTAATCGTGAATTTTCATTGTATTAAAATTTTTAAAGGGTTTCTTTATTAAGCACCAGACATTGTTTTTTTCTTTCTTTTTTTAATCAGATCGTAGTTTTATTGGTACGTACTCTTTCCTTAACTTTTTGTCACGTAAATACATTTTTGCCATAGATTAATTTTTTTTAAATATTTTTAAGCTAATATGCTCAAAACTTGTCCATAAAGTTAATGCTTATAGAATTGGTGATAAAATGTAAGATAAATTTGGCAAACGATATGTAAAAAATTAGCAGTAGAATAGATCTATTTGTTTTTTTTTATTTAATTATTTTCAATGTTGTTAACCAACCTTTCAAATTTGTTGTTTATTTCACATCTTGAAATGAAATTAAGAGCTGTCACGGTGTGGTACAACAAAACAAGTGATTTTGAGTTGGAAAATAAAATTTATTTGCGCAGGTAGTTTTGCGCTTCAATGCCTCACGTTCTTTTATTATTACTTTTTTATATTTATTACGTCATTGAACTATGAGACGAAGTCCCATTTACATCATGTTTCATTTCAATAAATTCAGAGTTCAGGAATAATTTTCTCACGGAGCGTTAAATTTTTAAAAATATCAAGGCATACACATGGCTTTAATCAGGCACACCAAGAGACTTTGCGTTTTTCGGATCTAAGTCCGGTCCAGAAATACATAGTACCTCAAGGAAAAATGACTTAGTTGTTATCTCTCAAAAATAACGCATCAATTTAAAAGAATCCTCCAGGAAACTGTAAATCTGTTTTTATTACACTGCTTTTATCAAGCAGGAGAAAAAAAAATGAAAAAAAAACTGACTTTAATTTTGACATCATGAATTCAAATTATGTGTTTATCAAAGAAAAATTGCGATGTGTCTGTTGGAGAAATGTATTGGCAGAAATGTATGTGTGTGTGAATGCACGGTTGCGTGTGTGTGTGTGTAAAAGGTATTGGCGTTTAATGTGCGTGTGTGTGCAAATTATAGACGTTGAAACACCCGTTGAAGCAGGACATTCAGGGAGGTTATGCACCGGGACGCCAAAATCTGAACGAGGGACTACACGACGTCTGAGATCCAAAATGAAAATAATTGCAATTTGTCATAGCTCAAAACTTGTCAATGCTCAAAAAATCGAGCCCCGGTTTTATTTCATGCATTGAAATTGATTTAAACGTATTTGTTCAAATTTGGTGCATAAATTATGAGTCAGAATATATGATTGCGGTCCATCATTTTGACTCCCCCCCCCCCCCAATGATACGCGTCGTATACCCATGGGGTATCGAATAAGTAAGGGATGGACGGGAAGTTCTAAATGGGAGTCAAAAGCTTTGTTTGTAAAATGTTGGGGAAAGTTCCGAGTTCCGTTCTAAAAGTGTGTAAAAAAGTAAAAATGATCTTTAGGCGATCTTTGGAAAGGAAGAGTTCAAAAACTCTCAGGCATTTGTCCATCATTTCAGAAACGAGTTCACTCTTTAAAATGAGTAGAGAGGGAAGAAAGGACGAGTGCCATTTTTACGAGTTTAGCGACGTTTTGGCGATACGGATGGTTTCTTTTAACACGTTTTGTAAAAGAGGAATTCTTTGGCCATATTCAGGTTGAAAAAGATACACACACATAATAATGCAAACCATTCGAAACGAATCGTCAGCAAAGATTTATTTTGAAACTTTATAATTGTTTCGACTAAGATTACCATAAATATTATGAGCGAAATAAATAATTTAATTTATCGTTTCTGATTGAAATTTGTTGATGTTAATTTGTACTATAAAAATAACGTATAGTGCTTGCTCCTCTGGAAAGTTGAGTTGTGACCTTGACAATGTTTACCTCTCTTGGGGGTAATTGGGAAAGGTATTAAGCACTGAATTGTGTTCGGTTACTTTCATATATTTTTGATTATCAATAAGCAAGATTTTTAGAAACATGTGGATTTAAAAAAAGTACTCCGTAAGTAAACGTAATACGTTTTGGTTATGCGATTAATTAGAACCTCCCCCCCCTACGGTTTTTTAGATAAAAAATAATTTAAAATATTTTGATGTATTTTTTTAATTTATTAGGGCACCGAGGGAAGGGAGGGGTATCGAGCCCATGATTAATTCTCCTGCACACAGAGAGCTGTTACAGATAATTGTAATAATCCCTTTGCATCGCTACACCACGAAGGCCCCAAAATTCACTTTTAACCATTTTTTAGCAACTAACTTCTTCCCATTCAAATTTTTTCATATTTTTTTTCTCGAAATCTCCCACGCGATAGTATAACTGGGAAAAATTCTTAGTAATTGAAACAAAATATTTAAACTTGCAAGCTATGAGTTAAAGATTATTCTTAATTTTACACATGCGATAAACTCCTGATTATCCACGGTTCTGATTATTCGCTGGTCTATGTGGTCGATTAATCGGTGCATCCCTACTTGATACACTTCAACTGGAAACAGAGACGAAGCATCAGATTTATTTTGAAAAAAAAAAAAAAAAAAACTTTATGCATTAAAAAAAAAATCAAGCAGTAGCTTTTAGTTTTACTGAATGATATTTCTCTTCTAAATTTTAGAATTGCTCTCCTGAAAAATCACGTTTTTTGAGATATGACGTGTTGAGAGGAGTGAGCAATATCACAATTTAAAGACAAAGCTTTAAATTCCGGGAATAAAGTGTACATGAGTATGCGTAAAAGTGTCATACCCGTGCAAATGGACTGAAAAATATCTACAGCCATTTTAATGTGAAATAAATCGTAAAAAAAAAAAAAGAAAAAAAGAAAAGAAAAAAAAATAAGAAGTTTGAAAAATTCAAGTGTAAATTACGAAAAAAAATCTTCTTTAGAATCATTGTACTTTCAAATGAATTTCTCCCCTAAGTCGGACAGTAACAACCCCTCACCCCCCAGAAAGAACGTCGTAAATCTTTGAGCGTTCCGTGAACTGCAGTTTAAAAACCTATGTCATCTCATAACATTAATCACTGCACTGTGGCCCCATGGAGTCGGGAAAAATTCCACCTCATTCGTAATGTATAGGACTAATAATACCGTACTGACAGAGTTAGAAACAAGCGGGCCAAAAATTTTGATTTGACGCCTAGATTTCCAACGATAGGCGCCAAATTTGAAGCCTAAAGTTTTGGGTCACGTCGACGCGTTTCTTTCCTGATTTATTATAAGTAATAACCTTGATTTAACCTTCGGGATAACTTTTTAAAAATAAGTTGTAAAACACAATGTATTCGTCTTTAAAAAAATATATATTCTTTTTCATACTTCACAGATGCGGCAGTGTAGCATTTCTATTTAACTTTTTTTTAAAAATGCTCACATAAATAATTTCATAGATTAAATTAATGCATTCATAGAATTAATTCAGTAAACTGACAGCTACGTTCTACATTCTGGTGTCTACACTGTAAAAAATAAACTGTTGTTTTTATTGTATAATACTGGCAGCATAGGTTCCAATTTAATATTGTAATATGCAACAACATGTAAATTTGGCAATTTTACAGTTTATTACTGCAAAGCAGCAATTTTAGTTTATTACTTTAAAATTAGCAATATTTACTGTTTCTTACTACAAAATTAGTGGTATTATACTATAAAAACCACATCGATTTTTTGCAATGTAAAAACTTACACCAGGCGTCATTATGACGTTTGGATTTAAATTTTTATTTTTACAATGTTTGTTTTTACAATGTTGCTGATGTAGCTTTGAAAATACACGCAATGAAAGTATTAAACAGGTGTAGAATGTAAAAGTAAGAGGACAACATTTTTGACCTTCAATTAAAATTAATTGTTCTGTCGTATAAAGACGTAACATGTGAAACTCTCGTGGTTCATGGCGGGGAAAAGTATGTACTGCTATCAAAAACACAAAAAGGGTCCCTTTTCTCTCTCTCTCTCTCTCTCTCTCTCTCTCTCTCTCTTCTGAAGACTTGAAAATACACCTTTATTTATTTCAACTGAAACTCAGTTTGATAGCATGAAATATACGAAATTACTAAACAGGCGAGTTTCTATTTCATCTACATTAAAAAAAAAGAAGAAGAAAGAAGAAAAACTGCAGTACTACCAGGGCCGAATTTAGCTCTTTGCCGCCCCTAGGCAGACTTAAATCTGCCGCCCTCCTTCTAATATATATATATATATATATATATATATATATTTCGTATTATTATTACTAATTTTCCAGGCAATCTATAAGATGATTGTAATCTCTACGCAAGTTTTAAATCTGTAAGAGGCTTGGAGAATTACTACTATTAAAATCTGTCCGCGTCTGTCTGTCTGTCTGTCTGTCTGTCTGTCTATCTGTCTGTCCGTCTGAAGCTTGAACTCCTCAAAAACCGCTGAGCGTAAAGAATCAAACATAATATCATTCGATTCGAAATTTTCTAAGGAAGACAATAAGACCAACCGCGTAATTGTACGACGTTAATTAGCTGAGATATTAACTAAAACGTTAATTAAATTCTTTGCACTTATTAAAATTCCAAGCCATTTATTTCTTTCCGTTGCCATTTTAAATTAAAGCGTTAATTAAATTATTGAACTATTTAAAATTCCAAAACTTTTGTATCTTTCCGTACCTATTTTAAATTAAAGCGTTAATTAAATGGTTGAACTATTTAAAATTCCAAGACCTTTATTTCTTTCCGTTGCCATTTTAAATTAAAGCGTTAATTAAATCATTGAACTATTTAAAATTCCAAGACTTTTGTTTCTTTCCGTTGCCATTTTAAATTAAAGCGTTAATTAAATGGTTGAACTATTTAAAATTCCAAGACTTTTATTTCTTACCAGGGGTGCCCATCCCCCCCAAGCTCAATGGCGCAAATTCCCCCCCAAAAATTTTGCCAACCCTCTTTTACTTATTTATTTTTATTTTTAGCGCTCTCTATTTATTTATTTTCTTAATATTATTTATTTATTTATTTATTTTTTAATATTATTTATTTATTTTTTAATATTATTTATTTATTTTTTTATTACAATTATTATTATTTAATTAACAAAATTCTGCGCTACGCCACTGAAAGTTATCATTTTATTATGACTTAAAAATAGACACTGAAGGTATAAACTGAATGCAATACTTCTAATCACATGATTTTTACGCACTATTTGTTTAAATAGGGCTGGGTGAAATAAACAGAATCTGAAGGGATAAGATTAGTTAAAAATATTTACAATAAACAGCAATAAATTAACTAAATAAACTTGCTTGTGCTATGCAAATGAAAATAACTATTATAGTACAAACAAACATTTTCGTAGATTAATGAGTGTCATATAAATAAAACAATCATTTCAACTCGATCTTTGATAGTAATATCAAACATTGAAAGACAATTCAAATGTTTAAAAATATGACGCATAAAAAGGTAGATAAATACCATAGTAATATTTATATGTGTTAACCAGCCAAAAGCGTGAAGTCGTAAATTTCCACGAAAATTTTCTCATTTGGGAGTTTATAATGAGGCATAAATTAATAAAATCAGATAATAAATTCGGGTGGGATAAATATAATAAAAATAGCTATGAAAATGGTTAGTAATTCCCAATAGCAACAAGAAATTAAATCAATGATATAACTTACACTTAGCAAATGAAAATAATGCCTCTTTGCCTGGACCGTCATTTCAAACTTTTCCAGCGGGGGCAATGGGTATGTATTCAATGTAAAATTTGCCAAAAAATAGTAAAAACCCCGCCCACTTGCAGGTAAACACATTGGTTTCCCAAAGCCGGGGAGGGGGGGGGGGGTTGACCCTCTGACCCCCTAAATGACGGGCCACCCTCCACTTCGTAAGAGTCCAGGTGCCTCTCAAATGGTAATAGCCATCAAGAAATAATTGTGCAACATGAAAGAATCTTAGTCCCGTTAAAAACAAACAAATTAACTTCTCAGGCAGACACTAAAAAATTCATTTTCTCCCTTTTAACTTTTAGCCCAATATTCATGTGCCATAGATATCATGGAACCAATGAATTCCCTATTTCAACGCATGCATAAAAACAGTTCAAGATTTTTAAAATGCAAGCCATGCCCATATATAGCCACTTAAAACTATGAACCGTCATTAATACTATTTAATAAACCAGGTGTTTGGTGGTTATCTATATATATAAAGATGACGGTGTTCGTTTGTCGTTTGTACGTTTGTAACCGCTGGCCAGAAGCCCCCACAGCACCTACAGACCTGAAACTTGGCTCAAAAATTCGAACGTACCCCGCCCTCGTGCACCTCGAAGCCCAAATTTTTAATTTCGAATTAGTTATTTTTAAATTAATTAATTAGTCTCATTTTTGGTGTATCCGCCATAATTGAGGGGGGAAAACCTTCCCCCACCCCAAAAACATTATACATCGTTGGAAAGGGTTTTTTTTTTTCTGAAAAAAGAAAAGTTTTTAGCACGTTTTCTGTCCGTTAATTAGGACAGGAGATATTAATTAATCAAATTTAGTCAATTTTCAAGGCCTAACTCTATGCAGAACTGAAACACTAGAGCCATTTTCCTGATCAGCTGCTCTTTTGTCCCTGAAGTTACTTTGTGGTTTAAATTTGCGTATAGATTTAAGCCTTGAAAATTTATTCAATTTGATTAATTAATATCTCCTGTTACTTACTTAACTTTCTGTCTCTTATATTTATTTGGCGAATTGATTTAAACTTTAACATGACTTTAAGTGGAATTTAAAAGGTTGTGAAGCGCATTTGAACTAAAGGATATAATAATTTTTCTTCAGAGGAGGTTAAAGTGAATTTAAATTTATTAAGTTGACTTCCTCAAAATTCGGGGTTCCCGAAAATGTCACAATGGAACTATCATTGTTAAAAATTTAGGGATGGCTATTCAGTTCCTCTTCGCATTTGGCGTCGTAAAGTTTGGCGACAATCAGGAAATTTACCAAACCTCCCAGCCAGTGAAACACTACTTTCTCCAACTCAAAGAAAAATAAAACGGTCTGGGAAGGAACAGTAGTTGTTTGCAGTTTAAAGCGTATTTTATTGCATGTTTAAAACATGTATTTAATGCACTAAATTTTTAATAATAATAGTTCCATTCTGACATTTTCTGTAACACCGCTATTCAGTTAACCGGGAAATTTTCCAAACTTCCCGGCCAGTGAAATCTTGATTATTTGAGAGTCACTGTTAGATTGTAATCACTTCAAAGAGATGGTACGAAAGACATTATATTTCTTTCCTTTTAATGTTCACATTAAAATCATGGAAGAATGGTTGTAGCTGATCTACCTGATACAATCGGTTCCCTATGTTAATAAATTTAGATTTGGCGACCAATTTTACATTGAAATTACGGTTAAATCGGTGAATTATATTAAATTTCAAGGGCAATATTGCTGTGGTCGTTGAGAGTTTTCGAAAATCTTGGCTCTACAGTTGTGTCAAAAGTTCCATTGAAACGTAAAAATTTCGCTAAAAATAAATAAGTTCCTCACACACACACGAAAAAAAGAAAAAAGTCTTTAAAACTAAAATAATCCTCGCATTGAACACTACAAACTGAAATGGCATTAAAAGTGTCATCAATATATTTTAAAAGGTCGTGGTGCACATTTGAATTAAAGAATATAATAATTTTACTTAAGAGGGTGGAGTGAATTCAAATTTATTCAGTTGACTTTCTGTACTTTTTTGCACGGGCATCGCCGTGCGGGTACTGCTAGTATATATATATACATATAAAGTGTACCTTTTTGAAATCAAATAATTAACAAAGTAAGATAGTTCTAAAATACTGTTACAAGGAATGTTTAATATAAATCTTACCTTGAAGTTGATGGTGCATTTTGTATATTTGTCATTGTCACCGTTGAAACAATGGAGCCTGCACCCGTGTTACTAGCCGCTTTATCCCAAGTACTACTGCCTTTCTTAACAGCTACAACTTTGTACTTGATATTAATATTATTTCTAAATTTATATGCATGTTTTTTGCGACAATGTTCAGTCCATTTGTCTTGTCTGTGCACAGTGTTGCAAAGTACTTCTAAACATTTATATTTGAACGAAGTTTTGAGAGCTCTAGGCATCTTCGAAGGATTTCTTTTAAAATTTCACAAAACTTGAACCGCCATTTACTATGAACGCGACAAACTGCTACAAAATAGTCGATAACAGCGCATCTCACATTAATATGGCAACATTACGGTAGGCAGAAACTGTGACACTCCGCATTAAGAAATCTTTATCATCTAGTGTTAAGATTAAACTGAACTGAAGTGTAAAAATAATAATAAAGTAATAAAAATAAAATCAAACGTTGGAATACCCGTAGCTAATGACTTCGGAGCAGAAAAAAACTGCATAATTTTGTAGTTGTAAAACGGCAATTTGTTGATGTTATTTGTCTATTAGGGTGAAATACAGCAGCTAAAACACTCGCGCAAATAACGAGTTCCAGGCGCCACTAATAAATAATGTTTAGGCTAGAAGTTCCTATTTTGCATTTGAGCCGAGATTTGTTATGGTGTCAGTGGTAATGCTGAAGTTGAATTGATAGCGTATCTTTTTTCCCCCGCTTAGCAGTCTTATTCTAATTACTCAGCAACAATTCAGATACAAATCGTTCTATGAGAAGTTAATATTTTTCGATATTAACTTCTCAAAAAAAAAAAAAAAAAAAAAACGTAAATTAAACAAAAAAAAAATTGAAAAAAATAAAAAAAAAAAGTTAATAAATAATTTAAATTGAAAAAATAAATTAATAAATAATTTAAATAAATAAATAAATAAGTTAAAAAAATCCCCCCCAAAAATTTTGATGGCGCAACTTGCGCCATAATCCCCCCCTGTGGGCACCCCTGTTTCTTACCGTTGTCATTTAGAATTAAAACGTTAATTAAATTATTGCACTATTTAAAATTCCAAGACTTTTATTTTTTACCATTGCCATTTTGAATTAAAACGTTAATTAAATTATTGAACTATTTAAAATTCCAAGATATTTTTTCTTGCCGTTGCCATTTTGAACTAGAACGTTAATTAAATTATTGAACTATTTAAAATTCCAAGACATTAATTTCTTACCGTTGCCATTTTGAATTGAAACGTTAATTAAATTATTGAACTATTTTAAATTCCAAGATATTTATTTATTTCCGTTGTGATTTCAAATTAAAACGTTAATTGAATTGAACTATTTAAAATTCCAAGATATTTTTTTCTTGCCGTTGCCATTTTGAATTAGAACGTTAATTAAATTATTGAACTATTTAAAATTCTAAGACATTATTTCTTACCGTTGCCATTTTGAATAAAAACGTTAATTAAATTATTGAACTATTTAGAATTCCAAGACATTAATTTCTTACCGTTGCCATTTTGAATTGAAACGTTAATTAAATTGTTGAACTACTTTAAATTCCAAGATATTTATTTATTTCCGTTGGGATTTCAAATTAAAACGTTAATTAAATTGAACTTTTTAAAATGAAAGAGTATTATTTTTTCCATTGTCATTTTGAATACGTGTTATAACAAAGTTCTAACAATTGTTTTTGTTCTAATTATTAATGACATATTTTTACTCCGGTACCATTTTGAAAATGTGTTTTTAAATAAAATTGCAATTGCTGTTTTTAGAAGGGACTTTTTTTGGCTGCGATCAAAATACTAAAAGAACTTTTTCGTTTAGAATTTTGCAATTAATTTTACAGGAAGAAAACGGTTTGGAAATAATTGTTTTTGGAAAGGAATTTTATTTGTTATTTAGGGAGAGTGCTAAGTATGCGCTACTTGACACTGTCTTTATTTTTGAGGAAGCATGTGCAAATAATTCGATTGATTCTTTGATGCAGGAAAGCATTTTAGCGAGCCGCTTTAGCGGGGAGTAGTTTGTTAAACTGTTCCTTGGTACTTTAAAGGCGAGCCGTCTTGGCGGCGAGTAGTTTATTGAAACTTTTCTCGCGACTGTAAAGGCGAGCCGCCTTGACGGCCAGTAGACTGTTTAAACTTTTCTCATTACTTTAAAGGCGAGCAGCCTTGGTGGCGAGTAGTTTGTTGAAACTTTCCTCGCTACTTTAAAGGCGAGCCGCCTTGGCGGTGAGTAGTTTTCTGAAACTGCCTTCACTACATTACAGCCCGTGCAACGCCGGGCCACGCAGCTAGTTATGTTACTATTTTTTGTTCCTTTCAAAAGCTTGGTGAATTAAAATACTTTTTGTTTTTAACAATTATTTTCTGCGTTTCAGTATTGAGGGTCTAAATAGTATTAGGGTCTCCTATTTTAAAAATTTTCACGAGGCAAAGATAAAGGTTACAAGTTAAAATTCACAAAGACGGAGTTCGGTTCATTTTTTCGTTTACAAAAGTATTAGGACATAAACACGTTTTTTCTAAGGAAAAAAATATTCAATGCCAGCAAAACATCTTTAAAGATTAACGCTAAGCCAGAATGCAGGTTGTTAATGCGTTATCTTGTTAATGCTTTTTTAATTAACATTCAAATGCAATAGGGTCATTCCATGTGAAATCAACAAGCCTCAAAACTTGACCATCGCCAATTTCAAAAAAAATTATAGGGTTGATTACCTCTATAAAGTGATACAAAAAACTGATTTTTAAAATTTTTTTCATCTGTTAGTTTTTTGTGTGAAAAAAAAAACGCAAAAAATGGAAAAAAGTGAAATTTTGAACGTACAAAGATTCAATTTTCTCAGCTTGTATTGCAGCTAGAGTCTTTTGTTATATGTCATTGTAAAGCTCTTTAAACAAGCTTTCAAATGATATATAATTTGACAAGGTTAAGTGATGTTAATATTTCAAGGTCACCAAAAGCATTATTTGACCTTGAATATTTCAAAAAGTGCATATTTTTAAAATCTGAAAAAAAAATATATATTACTTCTTAATGTAGTGTATATGTGGTAAAATTTGCAGAATGGGACAGCAATGGGATCTGGATGAAAAGGGACTTAGACTTTTTACACTCTTACCACTTTATTGCAATGCCTGGCTCCTGAAGATATATAACACAGAAATATTGCAAACTGCGAAATGTTATTTACAAGTGACGGTTGGCTTATTCCACGTCTTGTTTTGAGAGGTTATAAATCATTCCTTTTCCGTTTCTACTAGGGTCTACTTACGAAATAATAGCACTTATGGGCACATTGACAACATTTTTCTGGATTTCAAAGCCTCTTCTACCATATCAAATCAATTCATTTTCAATATTGCACAATTGAACATTATAAACAGGAAGCAGAGGCTTTGAAATCCAGAAAAATGATGGCAAGAACAACACCAGGCACTCAGAGTCTTCATTGTGTAATGCCATTAAACAGGAATCAGATGCAAGTGAATGCATATTCATTTTCAACACTATAAGGATCGAACGTACTACAACTGTCAAAGGCGATCTTGATTGCCCAGAAATGGTTGGATTCTTGATCTGCAGGTATAATGGATATTGGTGGCTAAGGTGCATCTGAGACGCAGATGAAGAAAATTAAGCGGTTGCAGCCTCATGGACCCTCAAATTCTATCTACTATCCAGACTTTGAAAATGTGTGCTATTATTTCGAAAGTAGACCCTTAGAAACGGAAAAGGAATTATTTATAACCTCTCAAAACAAGACGTGGAATAAGCCAACCGTCACTTGTAAATAACATTTCTCAGTTTGCATTATTTCTGTATTATATATCCTCAGGAGCCATAGGCATTGCAATAAAATGGTAATAAGAGTGTAAAAAGTCGATTCCATTTTTCATCCAGATCCCATTGCTGTCCCATTCTGCAAATTTTACCATATATACACTACATTAGGAAGTAATATATATATTTTTTTCAGATTTTTTAAAAATGCACTTTTTGAAATATTCAAGGTCAAATAATGCTTTTGGTGACCTTGAAATATGAACATCACGAAACCTTGTCAAATTCGATATCATTTGAAAGCTTGTTTAAAGAGCTTTACAATGACATATAACAAAAGACTGTAGCTGCAATACAAGCTGAGAAAATTGAATCTTTGTATGTTCAAAATTTCACTTTTTTCCATTTTTTGCGTTTTTTAAGCGGTCTCACACAAAAAACTAGCAGCTGAAAAAAATTTTAAAAATCAGTTTTTTGTATCACTTTATAGAGGTAATCAACCCTATAATTTTTTTTGAAATTGGTGATGGATTATAATGAAAAAAACAAAAAAAAAATACATATTGAAATTCAAACAAATATTTTAAAGTGGGCAAAGTAAAAATAATTGAACTGTGATCTACTTGATGATGGCTTGCGCGAAAGTCTGCAGTGATTCAAAGCAAAAGTAATATTTTGCACTTCCATCGTTAGAGCAAGAATCTGAGAAACTGTCACGTCTAGTATTATGGGGTGATTCATGACATCTCAGATTTTTTCCGAAAAATTACCAAATGTTTATTATCTTATTGAAAGACCAAATCCAGAATGTTTTATTTTAAAGTTGAGTTGTTTAGTTTTTATGGATCTCTAAAGGTGAAGGAAGGTGCGGCATCAAAAATTAAGAGGATTTTCAAGACATGGAAGTTGCTGTGAGCCAAAACTCTTACCAGGAGCTGTTGAACTCCAATTTTCTTTTTGTATATGGAACACAGAAGGTTGAAACTTTACAAAATGAACGTTAAATTTGAGGTAAGTTGTTGCCGTAAGGTCAGTGAAGGCCCTCAAAACAAGGCATTTTTGACGTTTTCCAGCATTTTTGAGGTCCAAAAACAGTTTGTACATTTCAGTAACCACGGCAAAAGTAGTGTCGTTTGAAAGACCAGTGTAAGCGCTTTGAAATAATGTATAACAACGAGGAAAGTTCAACGTGCTTTTAGTTGCGTTGGACCGAAGTATGAAAAATCATATTTTACCGATTTTCAAACGGTCATAACTTCCTCTGCCAACAACATATTGAAATATTTTTTTTGCCAACGTCATACTCTATTCTTTGTCTTAACAGAACAGTTGAGTTCTTTGAGGTAGAAATGCTTAAATTTTTTTTACAAAAAATGCGCAGGCAAAAATACATCTTTTCCCTGAGGTTCTATTCTTCCTGATGAGCTCCAGAGGGACCTTCTCTGAGTTCAGGGAAGATCTTTAGAGTGTTTGATGTACTTCGTCGCTGCCAAGCTAAAAATTAAGAGCAAGAATCTAAGAAACTGTCACGTCTAGCATTATGAGGTGACACATTGGATTCTCTGTGGTTTCGTCGATTTTGGTCAAGTCCGATAATTTGGAATCATCGTCGCTGTATCGGGAGAGAAAAATAAATAAATAAATAAAAAAAAAAGATTGAAGTAAAATTTACCGCCCCTGAAAATTTGCCGCCCTATGCAGCTGCCTACTTTGCCTATTGGGAAATTTGGGCCTGAGTACTACAAGAAAATCACCAGTAAACTGGACTTACATTAAGTTTTCTACTAACGGTATAGCTTTCTTCTGTTGTTTCTGAAACCACTCGGGTACCCGAACCCGAGTAGACACATCTACCCGATTTAAGGCGGAATAAGTACGGCTTCCGTTTAAACGAGCACCATTGAGGAGGAAGCCCGATTTAGCTGAGAGCGCTCTGTTCTTTTGATCCAGACTAAGGGCCGAGCAAACCCCTGGTCTAGTACCCCCGGAGGTATCGTTTCACTTGGAGGACTTTGTGACCACGACCCTTACTTTTCGTCGCCGAGCCACCATTATAGAAACGGCGGTGGATCTTTGATCGGCTAGGATCGAACCCAGGACCCTCCGGTTACGAGTCCGACCTTGCACCTTACTGATCGGGTCATCACGGCCCACAGCTTCTTCTAAAGTAACGCTGTCAAATTTACTTAAAAAAATACTAGTATCGCTACTTGAAAAGTTTATGGTTTTTTGTGAAAGTGCAACCCCATGCAAACCCCTCTTCCTGTTTGTTCCTTACACAAATCCAGTTTTCGTCGGATTTTCATCAAACTTGGCACAGAGGTTCCTTGATGCACTAGAATTCATATAGGCGGGGTTTTGAAATTTTAAAAATCCAAAAAGCTCAAAAATCAAATTTTTTGTCTCAAAACGGTCATTTTCTTTTAATTTTGAATATACGGAGTAATGAGATAAACCTTTAAGCATACAAATTGATAAATTTAACACATTTAAATATGAGTATTTTCCAACAAAGATTATGATTAACAATGAATATCAGTTTAAGGCTTAAGAGTGTACCTAAGAGACAGATTGATGCAATTTTTATATGCCCGTGTGTATAGAATTCGTTCAAATAAATTTTTTAGAGCTATGTTGTATAAATAAGCACCCGGACATGGCCGGGTAATAAGATAGTTTAAAACAGAAATTATTAGAAAACAACATTATACATATATAATTACAAAATGTATACTTTATCAATGTTTTTGAAAAAAATTCTAACATTAAAAAAAAATGGTATTGTTTTAACTAAGAAGATTTTCCCCCTCCAAAATCCAGGGAGTGCTAGTGCACCCCTGCTGTCCCCCCACCATACCCTCTAAAATGTCCTGTAATTATCAGAAAAATCTAAACTTTACTACCAGTATTCAGTACCTACTCTTTATCTCAGTTGAAACAAAAGTCCAGTAGCGGATTTGGGGAGGAGAAGGAGATCCTGAGGATCCGTGCTCCTCCCAAAGAGAAAAAAAAATAACTTATACCATTATTTATTTTTAACTTTATTTCTTCTTAACATAAGTAAAAATTCTTTGTGATAGGTAAAAGTGACGATTCTTTTTTTAATTACCTCTTTTGTTTTAATCATTATGATATTGACAATGTTTCTAAGTGATACAGAGCATTAATTATACTGCCGTGCGAAGCACAAAAGTCGTATCTGCACTTTTTAACAAAATTGAGTTATCACCACCAAGTGGCTCTTCGTAACGTATTTGCCTAAACACATAATTATATAGTCATTTGAGAATGGGAAATATTTTTTAAAAATTCTGAAAAAGTTTCACCTGGATCCTGGATTAAATACATGGTGGCGCAAAACTTTAAAGAGTTTTATCTTTAGAAATGTGTTTTAAGTTTAGAAATTTTGCGCCGTCTCCATGGAAACCGTGCGAAAGAAAACAGCCCCACTATTTTTTTATGCAATGATGTTAACCAAATTATGATAGTGCACCAAATTATTTTGAAGGAGAACCTCATGAGAATTTTTTTTAATAGAAAAATATATGGGGGTTTTAACTTTTAACTTTTAACGTTGGCACTCTTAACTTTTCAGTATCCTTCTCAAAAATTATTTCTGTATTCACCTCTGCATTAGTCAATTATTCCTTAACCCTTTATATCCCGACGGGACTCAGAAGTCCCGCTTATATTAATTTAATATTATGTATCCTATATGGCTGTAATCATGCTGAAGCTTTTAAGTACCACTCCTTGTACTTCGCTGAGAGGCCGACAGTTGGTACAGTAGAGAACCAATTATGCGGGATGTTTGGGACCACAGCTATCCCGGATAACTGAATTTCCCGGTTTTCTGGATCGCTATACGAAGCGATATTTGCCAATTGTTTATAAAACCCAAGTTACTATAACAAATAGTAATGCATCTTAAAATCTGAAGAGAAAACGATCCAGAAGTGCTTATAGATATTACAATATTAAAAATTTCTGAGCTATATGCCACTTATATGGTATTTATGAAGGAACCGTTCATATTCATTTAGGTATTTCAAACGAAAAAAAAAGCTCTTCAATTTTTAGAAATTGCCGAAAATGCGTATTTTGAAAAGTGGCAGAAAAATCGACAAAATGTTGCCGGTTTTCTGGTTTCCCGGAATTTTGGTTCCCGGATAAAAGGTTCTGTACTGTACCTGCGATCGGAAAGTTTTCTTAAGGACCCTAAGGCGTAGGGGGCCTTAGACCCTACTGATTTTTAAAAATTTTGTAATTATTTTGGGACATAAAGGGTTAAAACACACGAACTTATTAGAGCCAAAGTATTGTATCATCAAACATAAAGTTCCGACTTGTGCTCAAAATAGGAAAATTTTCCCTCACGTTATTTACATATTTTGCATTTAACGAGCTTCTCGGGAAAAGGTTATTGCTTTCTCCCCCATTTCAATTACAAAACCAAAAAATCGCAAGCTTCGCATTCACTGTCAGTGGTCAAATTCCGCGCAGTTGACTTTTATCCCATTTTGTTATGGATCGGGCTGCTTAGCATTGAAATGCATCACCGCGTGTCACCTATTGAAAGGAAGCCGTAGGAGGGACTGTCAAATGAATCGCAGGGGCAAAGACCTTAAAGGTCGGGGTTCAAGGTCGGGGACCACCCACTTAAACGGGTTGTTGTATGGTAAAAGCGAGGATGAAAACCAGAAATATGTCTCTGTGTGCAATTTTAAAACTTGAATCAGAATTCAGCACGCTCGTAAAAAAGAGGTCTTTTACGACATATAAATAGATAGTAGACAAGAAGTTCTGTCAAGAACTAAACGAGCCTACTTTCCCGTACATCGAAATCGGCATTGTAGCATCTGATCAATATTCTCTTGATTGTCTGAAACTGAAAATTATGTCAAACATACCTCTATAGCACTTAAAGCTGATTTCTAAAAGCAAAATATACCCCTCTCATCAGATGAAATAGACACGTAAAAATTAAATAAACGAGTCAATTAAGTTTTGTCGCACCTTTTAAAGAATGTAACTGTTATAGTTCTTCCGTAGAAAAATTCCACAATCGTTTTCAAAAGAAAAAAAAATAAACAAATAAAATAAAAGTACAAAGAACTTCAAAACACATTTTATCAAAGAAAGAAAAAAAAAACTCGTTCGTTAATAAAATGTCTTGAATTTCATTTTTAATCCGTTGCCAGTTGTTAAATATAAATAAAGAATAAAATGCTCTCGTGAATGAAAAATTTTTGTTAACAAAAAAAAAAAATATCGTCTGCCAAAAAAAAAAATCATAATAATAATAAATTAAACAAAACAAATAAATAAATAAACAAAAAATCGTCTGCCCAGTCAGTCATTTTTTTCTGAGCCTGCATTTCCGCCATGTCTGCGGAGTCGGAGTCGGAATCAGAGTCCTCACAGAAGATTATTCAGAAAAGTACTTTACAATACATTATTTATCAAAACCATTTTCTTACAAAGTTAGTTTGAAGGAAATCCGCCTTGAAGTTCAGAATCAACATTCAATTTAAATTTCTCCGTAGGCGCTCATGTTAAAATTTTTTCTGAACGGTTCATCATTGAACGAAAAATTGTTCAAATTGAAAAGTGAAATATGGGAAGGAGCCTCTCCGAGATCTTTCGAACAAAAAAAGTTTATTCAATTCCGACGGTTCACTTAAAAGTTATTAGGTGGGGAAAGGTTGTTTGAACGGTTCAATGTTGAACGAAAAAAATGTTCAAATTGAAAATTTAAATACGGTAATGAAGCATCCTTGCCGAGATCTTTCGAACAAAAAAAAGTTTGTTTAAATCGGACTGTTCACTCAAAAGTTATTAGGTGTGAGAGCTTTTTTGAACGGTTCAATGTTGAACGAAAAAATTGTTCAAATCAAAAATGTAGGTACGGGAATGAAGTATCCTTGAAAAGATCTTTCGAACAAAAAAAAGTTTGTTCAAATCGGACTGTTCATTCAAAAGTTAGTATCGCGGGACCGGTTATTTGAACGGCTCAAAGTTGAACCAAAAATTGTTCAAATCAAAAAATCAAATATGGGAATGAGCTGTACTCGCCGAGATCTTTCCAACAAAAAAAGTTTGTCCAAATCGGAATGTTCATTCAAAAGTTATTAGGGGGGGACAGACAGACCGACCGACCGACCGACAGACACACAAATTCCCCATCTCAATACCCTACTTTCAAATTTTTAATTTTTCGATATTTATTTCATTTTTTTGTTTCTTTTTGACTTTTTTTTAATTGGCGATATTTTTTTTACTTGGCGATATTTTTTTACTTGGCGATATTTTTTGGACTTGGCGACATTTTTTGGACTTGGCGACATTTTTTAGATGCATTAAGTCAATTTTAATGCTTTTTTCGTTTCTTTTATTTTTAACGGGAAAGTAGGCTAAAAAAAAAAGGGGGTAGGGAGCTTTTGCATGAATCTTAAACACGTGCGAGTACAATCTCATTTGGTTACTTTAAGAACACTGCAGGTTTTTCAAAATCCAATTTCAAACGATTTTCGATGTTTTTGTATGTTTTGAGGATTTTCCATGAGTTTTTTTTTTAGAAATTTAAGCCCAGAAAACGAAATTTGATATGCTTCGTACTGATTTTGGCGAGGGAGAGGGCTTCAGAGAAGTAGTAATCTTTCGAACACTTTTTTATTTTCAGACGAACTAGAATAAAATATTCAAAAAAAAGAAAAACGGGTAAGGGGTGAAACAAAGGGGACTGAGGGGAGGGGAGGGGCACACAATTAGCTGACCAATAATCTGAAGCTCATGAAAAATTCTAAGGTCAAGATTTGTTTTTGAAAGAAATCAATACCCCCCCCCCTCATAATGTATTTTTTTTTTCCTTCTTTAAATTATACTTAGTTTTCTCAAGACGTGCTCTCTTTTCCTTTTCAATAATAAAGAATATAAAAAAGAAAATCAACTCATAGCATTCTGGGATGGGCCCGGGGTACCCTGTAATCCCCCCCCCCCCTCTCTGGATGCTCTACTGCTTTCTAATTTTCTTTTAACAGTTTGTCCTCCATTGGCGATATAGGGATGGGGAGACGCTATGTTCTAAAAATAAATTGATTAACAGATAATATTTTTCAAAGAAATGAGGTTTAATTTTATATTTTGAAAGTATACTTTAAATTAGTCTAGGCTTAAATGTCGAGCTTTTGTTTCCTAGCGAATACTGTACGAACACTAGTTCTTTGTACTTATTGCTGTTTTACTGCTGTCTGTTTTACTTTTTGGGGGTGGAGATAGAGCTCAATTTTTAATCATGTCAAAGCGGTGTGCTTAAAGTTTTTTCGATTGAGAAAGAAAACAAAAAAGCTATTGTTTCTCAATTTTTTCTGACCCTGGCAACGCTGGTTATTTTTGTTCGTCATTTTAAAGTTTTATTTCTAACAGCTGAGATCCTTACAACTCACGCTCTTCGATTTAAACATTATCATTTTTTTTTAGTATTAATTATTTATTTTTTTAAATGTCTTGGACCAATAAGGCTGGCAATTTAATTTGTGTTCCGCTGCTTCGCTTTTCAAACTGTACCGTCATTTGGTGTGAAGTCCGACTTCCACCGTACACACATTCCCAGTTCATAGACTAAGCAACTATTCACAGCATAACAACCCATTCACACAAAGAACAAGGACATAAGAGAGAGAAACTGTCCATGTGCATCCATGCCCAAGCCGGGATTCGAACCTGGAACCTCCACATCCAGGTCAGACTTCTCTGACCGCTAGACAAGAAAGCTGGAACATTATCAGACCTCAAGTTAAGTGTGAAAAATGTCTGCTGGCTGGGCTGAGCATGCGTAGTTGACTTAGATCAAGTTACGGTTTGGGATCTAACGTTAAGCAGACACAAGTCCAAGGTCTGTTATTTTGTTACGTCACCGCATTGATTTCGTTTCTGTGAGTAGGGTGACTAATTTTTAAGTAAATTTGATCGAGAAGGTAAGTTCCATAAAAAATCTCTTGCTGTGAAATTTCATTTGCTTTTTTTTTTTTTTTTGTCAGGCTCGCCATTTCATAGCTTTCATGGGGGGTGGGGGTGGGTGGCAAAGTATGTACGCTAATGTGTTTCATATTTAAAAAACAACAAAAACAATGAGGGGAGGGGGAGCATTGCCTCCTTAACCCCTTAACTGATGTGCCTGTCCATACTTTTGTGCCTGACTTTTTGTTCATATTGATTTTAAAACTTTGCCTGATATTTATTTTGCATTTTTTAAAGGTGTAATGTTTTGTTCTAAATCTATACTTTGAATTACTTTGTTTTAAAAGGACGAAAATGGATTTTATTAATTGACGAATTTCATCTAATTTGGGTATCATCAAGTATAGTTTTGTTTTAAACTTACAGTTAGATGAAATGATGTATCTTTCCCTTAAAAAAAGAAAGAAAGCTATCAACTCGGTGAGTAAAAATTCGGCAGAGAATCAATCCTAACTATGAGCCATTACTGTAATTGGATTTGTCTGTTGTGTGCAATACTTTAAAATAAATAACTAAATAAATGAATTTTACTCGATTAGATAGAACAACTTTTGTTCGGAAAATAACAGGCTTTTTGTGGTAAAATCGCACACTTGTATTTATTTAAGTAACATTAAATTTAAAGAAGTCAAAATTGTGCAATAACATTAGAATTTTTATACATAGATTAAGGGTAATACTAAACTTATTTTTGAAAAACGATGATGTCTCAATTCGATACTTATTTATAATATTGTTCAATTCCATGTCACTATTAACTTAAATTTCGTGATAAATTAGTACAAATATGGCTGTCTTTAATTATTATTATTATGGTTGTTAACGCTGTTTATACATTGTGGGTTACTCGGTAGGTAGATAATTTTGTAGAAACTTGAAATTTCTACAAAACTATTTTTATGTATCCCCATTAACGTGTTCAAGTTTTTACAAAAAAAAAAAAAAAAAACTGGGATATTTATTATGCCAAGTCAGACATAAGCAAAAGTGTTTATTTTTTGCTGTGAATCTATTTGCAGCTTCTGATTTATTTTACATTTGAGAAAAGAGCAAAGATGGAACAAAGCTTCGGTGCAGTTGCCGAAGCTTCGGTTCAGTGTTTCTTTCAGACATTTTGCTCCGGGGGGGGGGGGGGGGCACTTTGAGAATCCGGAGGGACACAAAGATAGGCGCGAATACAGCGGGTCGGGAGGGGGGAGGGGGAATAGCCTAAAACTGCATTTCGGAGACTTTTTTCGATACATTTGCCCCCTCCCACGAAATTTCAGATCTAAAATTGTAGTTTTGACTTCCTCTCCCCCTTTCTTATATTGATCTCCTCCAAAAACAAAAGTTAGCTGGATTTCGATAAATTTGGTCAACTCTCCCCTCATTTGACCCCTAAAATTTCACTTTGCCCTGGAATCGCAATAGTAAGTCCTTTTGTGGTCGATAAGGGGAAGGATAATGTCCACAGACTTCCGTCCCCCATAATTTTCCAAATTTGCATTATAAAACATCTTTGAGAAAAATTAGAATTTTTAAAAATTGAAGTCCTAAAAACGCAATTCTAGACTCTCTTTTATAACATTTAATGCAATTCAGTACACTCCCTGGAAGTGTTCTAAAATTGAAATCCCCCCTCCCACTTTCAAAACAAAAAGCGCAACTCTAGGCGATTTTTGATGACAATGGAAAAAGCATAAGGTTTGCAAATTCTTTCCCGGCGGTATTTTTCTGAAACTGATGTCCTAAGATACAATTGCAGGCCATCTTTGATTACCCCCTCCCCCCACACAAATACGATACATGCTTTAAAGCTTTTATTTATTTGTATACTTGTTTGTTTATTGATTATTTTCACATTTTTGATTTATTTCTTTTGTGTGTATGTGTGCTAGTGCAAACTGAGATTTCTCCGGGGAGGGGGCAGTTGACTTTCTCCGGGAGGGTAGTGCCCCCCCCCCCCCGGAAAGATGTCTGAAAGAAACACTGCTTCGGTCTGACCGTAATCTATGATTCGGCCGTGTCTGCCTGTGACAGTTTATGATACGAATACATATATTCATTTTACAATCGTTATATAAAAAATACAGTGAACTCTCACTTATGCGGGGGCCCAAGGGACCAACAGAAAAAGGCGCATAAGTGAAACAGACGCATCAGTGAACAAGCCTATTTAAAGGTCTAAAACGCAACATCAGTTCTTATGAGAGCATGAATAAGAATGTTTCTATAGAAAAGAGACATATTACTATATTTTGGCAATTACTATAACTTAACTACTATGATAAAGAGAAAACAAAAATTGTAGCATAACTAATCAAAAACTGTTCCCTTTAAAACGACCCATAACGGATAATTATCCTTTTCCGAACTCTAATTCATGCGGAAAAATGCCATCCGTGAGCAATAAAGGCGAAATATTAAAGAGGAAAGTGAGGAAACATGCTTATTTTTTAAAAGAAAATAAGTTACATTTTTTACATTTTACGAAAAATTCGGCGCATAAGTAAAATATTAATTTTTAGAGCGACGTATAAACGAATGATATTATTGTTATTTTGCTATGAAATGTGCTGGGACCATTTAAAATCGTCGTATAAGTGAAAAAGGCGCATAAATGAGGCGGTGTAAAAAAATTGTGAGTATTGAACCAGAGACCGACGCCCAGTAATTCATAATAGCAGTATACAGTCTAACATCGATTTAACGATACCCGATTTAACGATGTCCTCAATTTAACGATTCATTTCACCGGTCCCGATTCATAAGCCTTGAATTTAATGTTAAAATTTCATCAATTTAACAATAGCATTCCTCGATTTAACGAAAAAATCGGGCATGGCCAAATCTCTCATCAAAAATACAGTAGCATATGTTTTTAAAAAATTTTGTTTTCTAACTATTTTACTCGCAAAAACATTGGATTTCATGTCCCAATAGTAAGAAGATTCATCCTTCAGTAACTTCCAAACTTAAGCATTCCAAAGAATATTTTTGCGCCTTGAGAGGAGAGTGATCAATCGAAAAAAAATAGTCGTAAAAAGTGAAACTGTTTTTCTCAATTCGAGAAAACAGTACAAACATCAATGAAATATATTTTTTAATAATATAAATGCGTGATATTCTTAAAGAAGCAAAAGAACGTATACTTGTGTAAGCATTCACTTAATTATCAATAGTTTAATCCGTTTAACTTATATGTATGCTTTCCCTATTTAACGATATCCTCGACTTAACGATAATTTTTTGCAGTCCCTAGGCAATCGCTAAATCGAAGTTATTAGTGTATTTAATTTGAAAGTGCATAAGTAGCACACGGGTAAGGAAACCCGCCAATAAAAATAAGAAAAGAAAATGATAAAAGGTACTATTTTCAGTGAGGGGAATGAAAAGAGATGATCTATAAACAGATCACTGGGGGTTATAACGAGTTAATACCTAAGATTTGCCTTAACCCATTTTTGCCCAGTAACCTAAAAATAGGACGCTTATTAGTTAATGCATACAAAATCCTGTAATGGGTATATCATTTTACTAAAGCTGTTTTTCACAAGTTAAATAGTCCTTCTTCTTGAGAAAACCAGTTAAAGTCACTATTTGGACATCAGAGTTTATTTATTGACAGCTATTTTTAGACAAATCAGTCAAGCAACGATCCAGCATGGGTAGCCATGGAAAGTAATTTCTTTTTGCGAACTTATTTTTTCATAAAATTAAACTATTTTAAAATGATTTGCTTAAAATAGACCACAGATGCCTTCTGTAATCTTACTTTGCAAAAGTAAAGTCAAGTAAGGTCGTATTTTGCTCACGTATCTGCAAAGTATCCCATCAACAGGACGTTAAATAACTTGATAAATATGGCAACGGCGATCTATTTTACGTCTAAAATGTAAGTAAACCATTCCAAGTAATAGTTTCAAGCAGATAAAAATTGAAAAAAATTGTTAAAAAAAACTTGTGTATAAATGGGTTAAATTTACGAGCTAAGCCGCACCATTGATGCTCTCTGTCGCTGGTGTGCTACATTTACTTTAGCTATCAGCTAAAGTAAATGCTAACTATAGCTTTGCCCTTTCAACGTCATTGAAATTAAATCTCCCTTCACTTCGGTTATTGTCTATTCCAGACTAAGGAGTCCTTTATATGGACGAAACTGCAGTCTCTGGGTGGAATAACTGGGCTGTCGGTACATTGCATGTCATTTTTCACGACTCTTTCAAATTTATAACGAGAAAGCACAACAGCTACGCAATGAAAACTAATAGTTTGTTACAGTTTCTTAAGCTGTTGTGCACATATTTTTTTGCTTTATCTGAGGAATGGTTGAAAGATTTTCAATGCTTGAATTTTTAGAAACAGTGCGGAGTACCGGCACGGTGACTCGGTCTAAAACATCTACGAGAGCATGATGCTGAAAGATAACTCTGCATATATACATACACTCATATAGACTCATTTAATTCTGGATGAATTCTTTGTTATAACTGACACTGTGTCCTCTTTGTAAAAATTCGGTGTATTTTTTTCCCTTCCAATTTTAGGTGAAATGTTGCCTCAAGCGTTAAATAACTCGTCGTTTACGAGGTAGAATTTCTGCTGCAAAGTTATTTGCTGTCGAACGAAGTCAATGTGAAAAGTAATTTATATGAATTTTAAAATGGTCATTTCAATCATAATTAAGATTAAAATCATGAAATAAAGTCTGTATTCAAAATCAAATTCTTACAGATTTAATCAAATCACATACATAAACAAGTACGTTTTTTATGATACAAATGAAAGTTTTGGTTTAGCATGATACCGGAGGAATTAGTTTCGGTTCACAAAAATGTATTAAAATGAAAGATAAATCCTGATATGCATGTGAGATAATGATAAAAAGCTCCAAAAAAAAAAGAGAGGGAGAAAGATTTTAGATTAGAGAATTTCTTTTCAGCTTCGAAAAATTCACCGTTTGTTGTTGAATGTGAAACAACCATGTCGGCTAGAAAGAAAAGTACCGTATATGGAAAGGAGTTTTTCAAGAAAGAAATTGTTTCCGAAAAACAAAATCAAGTGCCAGTTGAAGAAGACAAGTTACCAAGAACAGATTCAGAAGATTCTGAAGTAAGCTCACTGGAGGAAACATACAGCGAGAATGATGATTCAAATGCAGATGCAATTAAAGAAGACCGACTGATCTCTCAGCTATATCGAATAGTTGTTGACGACATTATGGCTTTGCACAATATTAAGGAGAGCAGAGTTGAAAATGCCATCAAAAAGATGCGAAAGGATATCTATCAGGGACATAAAAAGCAATTCAGACATTTTGCAGGAATTCCGTTCACAAAACCTTCGCACATTTGTGCTTATTTACGCCGCTACGCCATTTGTCACACTGGAATGGTCAAGTCGGGGATGTGTATGTTCTTCGGTTCTCCACAGTTTTTTGAATTTTATTTCAAAATGGCGAAATTAGAATGTGTTAATGTTGTCAGTCTCGGTGGAGGACCTGGTAGTTGCTTAATAGGACTCTGCAGCTCTTTATTTGAGAAAGAATGTACTTTCAGTAAGGTTGACATAAAAATAGTTGATTCCGGTAGTGCTTGGTCGAATGTTTTTCCTAGCATTATCAGAAAGGCGAAGGCATTTCAAGCCGGTTCCATAACTAAATTTTTAGAGACAACCTACCTAACAACTGGATTTCTTCAACTGGATCTTACCAGAGATGATATATTTGACGACAAGACCTTGTCTGTGACATTGGAAAGTGCACATATCATTTTGATGGTAAAAATGATCTCTTTTCTATCTGAAGAACATGTTGGAAATCTCTTGGAAGTAAGTACTGCTGCTTTATTTTTATTTCTTTTATTTTAATACTAGCGGTACCCGCACGGCTTTGCCCGTGGTATAAAATTAAAAGTGCATTTGTAAAATAATTGATATAGCAGAAAAAATGCTCTATTTTAGTTTTATTCAACTATAATTCCTTTAAAGTGATATAAAGATCTGATATGGACCCCACACTACTTAATTTTACGTGTAAATTTCTTAGTAGATGCCTTAAGTGCTAAAATAGTGCTTGGAGTGAGCAAGATAACAATTCAAACATTTGTATCCCTAGTTTGCTACGAAATAATGCAAAAAAATGTTTTACAATGATTAATCTCCTAAATATCGTCGATTTTAACATCATTCAGTGGATTTTTCGCAAAATATCGCCAACAGCGCCAAATTGAACCCAAATCAAAAAAAAAAAAAAATTTCGCCAATTTGGCGTCAAATACTTAGCGATCAAAAGCTTGGCGATATATCGCCAAGTGGTCGCGCCAATTCATATCACTTTTGTTAACCAATTCATATCACCTTGCATTGAAAACACTGATTTACCCGATAAATGGGGTAAAACACCCTCTTGGAACATTCGAATGCAACCCCAAGGGAGATGGAGAAAAATAAGCCAAAAGAGAAAATAAGAACAATTTTGTTGATAACAGAAACCAACAGAAATCTTACCAAAGTTTAAAAGAAGAAGAAAGTTTTCTTTCCTAGCTTAAAAAACAAAACAATACATTTTCCGAAATGAAACACTTAAAAAAACGATGCAATATGGCAATTGATACGATATTTCGTTAATCTGTGCTTTAGGTACCCTTTTCTCGCTAAATGAACGATAGGCGCGCCAAGCGTGGTAACCCTAGCTATTTTGCGTAGTTGACTTTTTGAAAACGCGCCAAGCAGGGTCCCAAAGCATCTTCACCGGAAAAAAGACAGGGTTGCCAGAGAATTGGAACAAAAAAATACTGCGCCTCCTCTAAAAAAAATATTACAAAATACTACTGTTTCCAAACGTTGCCAAAATCAATGTTGCTGAAATGCGAAATCTATGAAAATGAAAAAAAAAAAAAAAATCCGCCAAGTCTTTTAATTAAGTCATTAGTATATTGGAAACAGGGTTGCCAGAAAAATACTATGCTCCTTATTTGGGCCGAAAAAATACTACCGTAGAATCAAAA
>JAXGGA010011335.1:0-42870 GCA_038373865.1 Uloborus plumipes
TTCGGGGATTGTCCTGAAAGATTTTTTCGCCTTTTTATCACTGTCTGTGTGCTGGACGTTTACTACATAAAGTCTATGTGACTTTCCCCCTTTTATTTTAAGTAAAAAGAAGTCTCCTGGAGAAAAAATCTTTTGAAATGTGCAACTTTTTGTCATTCTAAGATCTAGTTGCTAACGAGAAGGGATTAACAGTAATAAGTCCTTGTCTTGATTAGAAGAATTGGGGTTAGAATCTTGATTTTTCAAACGGTTTCCTTCAAATAAATTTGAATTGGAACAACAGAACTAAGTGTTCCGATTTACCCGCAATTTTTTTTCCCATGGCATTTTTTAGAATTCTTCATTTTTATGACACAATTTATAAAAAATGTAAATTCTAATGTGGTATTCTGTTGTTCAGATAAATGTATAATTGAAACATACCACTCTTAGTTTTTAAATATAAGAAGGTTTGTTCTTGCATATGAAGTTTTGCAGTCTATGAAAATGTGATGTTTTCTAGCATTCCACGTGCAGCCCTCTTTAGAAGCCAGTAGTGTTGCCAGATTAACGAAAGTAATTTTTTCCTACTTCCTATGATCTTACCTTTCTAAAAAACAATTCATGGCGAAAAATACCCAATAGTATATTTATGAAGAATTTCTTTGTACGGTCGGGAAGTTTTGTTCCGATTGACCCCGCTGTTCCTATACA
This sequence comes from Uloborus plumipes, assembly GCA_038373865.1. Classification (NCBI taxonomy): domain Eukaryota; kingdom Metazoa; phylum Arthropoda; class Arachnida; order Araneae; family Uloboridae; genus Uloborus; species Uloborus plumipes. The sequence goes on from JAXGGA010011335.1 coordinate 694, forward strand.
CCCCATTTTACGGTAGGTTTTTTCTGTTTTTTTTTTTTTTTTTTTTTTTTTTTTTTTCATTTTTATTGGCAATGGTCTGAATTTGATAACTTTTAAATTGTATTTAAATGTTATACGCGTTTTTTATTTTAGTTCATTTTAACTCTTAATATTTGATCAGTGGCAGACCTTTCATTTTTCTCAGCCGGGGCAAAAACTTGAAAAACGCCTGCAGGTACAATCTTTCGTCAAGTTTGTATATCAAGTTTATGTGAAAAAAAACCATAGGAATAGGGGGAATCCTCCCTGGCCATGGACTTTGTCTCAGGGTGCAAGGGCCCCAGCTTGCTCCCCCCCCCTCCAGATCGAGCAATTTTTGTGACCATTGTCAATTATAATAAATTTATTAACTGTTGATAAATTCTTAAGAATTATTTTTAAAGGTTTGACTTGAGATCCCGCTTTGAATTGAATATTGAAACTGAATCAATGAAAAATCAATGTATTTACATATAAGTGGGCATGGTTTTTGCTGTTTTTTGATGAAATTGCATTATGTTTATCCCCTTTGCCGCCCCATCAATCTCCAAGTATGCTTTGATATAATTTTAATTTACATTAATTTATATATGTTTCTACTTTAATTGTGGTTATTATTTATACTATGAATCGTTTTTTGAAGTTAGTGAAATGTTTTTTGTGTCCTTATATATATTTTTTAGCTGTTTGCTTATTGTTGTATAACACTATCCTTGCTGTTTTAAAATATTTTATTTACATTAACGTTGATCTCTATTCAAAAACAGTTGTTTATACTTTTGTGATCATTAAAAAGACCATTTTCCCCCCAAATACAAAATCATCTTATGAGTTTTGTTGTGAGATTCACATTATAACAAGTTGAACACCTTGTACAAGTAAGGGTATAAAAATCAAATTATTTTTGTTGGTCACCCTACGACTGTTTCCTTCTCAGTCTAAAAAATGTAAAATTAACCATTGGATGTACATATCACATTAAGGAGTTTAGCTATAATCAAAATAAGATATTTCATTAGCAAAGATTTTTTAAAAAGATTATGTTGCAAAATAAATTCTCAATTTATGCTAAATTTATTTTGAATTGCAATTCATTGATTTCAACATGTACAAAAATTTATTCAGATACTATATTTAATTCCTTTTTTCTTCTTTTTTTTTTCAGTCGTGTATGAACATAAAAATCGGTTAGAAAAATCATTGCAACAAGAGAAAACAGATCATAAGCAGACTAAAGAAGGTAAATACTAAGTTCTTTGTTCTACAATGTTTCTAAAAGTTTTATTGATACGTCTAAAAGTAAATTAAAGTGAAATATTAAACAATTCCACTTCTGCCTTTGAGGACTGCATGCTATTTGTTTACGTCTGTGAAATTTTAAACCTTTGAAATGTGTAATCTACATTTAGTTCGATTTCAAGGTTATTGTCTGGGTTTTCAACATTTATTTTCCCTGTATTTTACTCACTTCCTGTTGGAATGCTTTCATTTTAATTTAACTTTTTATTGTCTTTTGTTTCTTTTTTTTTTTCTTTGAGAGGGGGGTGGGATTAAGTTATTTTTGCATTTGGTTTCCAAGATACTTAAAGAAATTGCATTTATTCTCAAATAAAAAGTTTAAGTTGCATTTAAAGAGCATAATCAGGTTTTTTTTTTAAATGTTTCTTGTAAAAATTCTTTTAATTATTTATCCTTTAAAGATGTTGCTATTGTTAAATGCATAAAAATGTTCATCAGATTGTTATATTTAATATTATCAAGATGACTTTCTGATTGACTTTTGCAAGGTGATGACGATATAAGAAAAATATTATTTTTTACTTATGATGAATTATACTTTTAAGTTTGTGTCATATTTATTCTTGAGATATAACTTCTGTATTTTACTATGGCCACTTTGGACTCTGAAGTTTTGAGATAACTGATTTTGAAAATGGAAAATTTTCTGTAATTTGTGTAAATTCTTTAAATTTATTCATAGCATTGTTCATTCAGCGAGAAACATTATGTACACTGAGGACAACTAACTCATTCAGAGGACTAGTTTTAAAAACTTAAAGTAATGTTAATTTCTTAGGAACGTATATTAAAGAAGTTGAAGGAAAAAATTTCTATTCAATAAAATCATTTACTTTTTTTAAGATTATTAACTATTACTGTTATTCCGTTTGAATTTATTAAATATCAACATTATTTTGAGATACAAAGAGCTCTTTTTTTTTCAATGTCCTTTTTTGATTTTTAAGAAATTAAAATCCCATGTTTTGAAAATTTTTAAAATGTGGTCATTGCAATAAATAGTTGGCTAAGAAGCTTTGAAGTCATGTGCTAGAAATATCTGTCTGGGTTATAGTGCTGGATGCTCTCATTGTGAATGCTATGTGTTATGGTTTATTCAGCAAGTTTTGATTTTGATTCTTCGACGGAAAAATTAATTTTGCATTCTAATGTGTTTTTGACCTAATTATTAAAATTTTCTTTTTTAGTGTATGATAGGCAAGTTCATGAGTTAGAATTCAAGCTGCAAGAAGACAAAGTAATGTTCACATTTCTTTTTTGTAAAATATACAGAGTGCGGCAGAAATAACTCCCATATTTCAAACATGAAAAACAATACAATAATAATATCCTATTCAAAAAATTATTGATATTCTTAAAACCTATGAATTCATAAAGTTTCTCCCTAAAGGTTTTCAATATATCGTTATCGTCAATTCAAATAAAATTTCTTTGATTTTTTTTTCTGGCCTCAGATCTGTAAGATTTCCTTATGTTGGTAGACTTTAGCCTCCAAATAAGGAAGAAATCAGAAAAAGTGAGATCGAAGGACTGTTTCCAGCCATGAATTTTCATCTCATGATGAGATGAGGTGCTGAGGGAGCATTTGTTGTGAGACATTCATCAATGCGGTTGTTATGTGTTCAGTCACATGTCATGCTAAATTTTGTTCATGAAGCCCGAAGAGTGAAAGCATGCTTAGTTACTTTACAGTAATGTATAAATATGGCTGCAGTAACTGGCACACAGTAATATATACTTCATTCCATACAACAACTGAAGGGCTTGCTGCAAAAAGGAGGTAGCTCCATTTTCAATATCTTCAAAATATCTGCATTGAAGCTTATAGCAGAAAATTGCATTCTAAAAGTTTCATCAAGTTTTATGAATCCTCTGTAGTGAGTATAGTGTAACTAGTATAGTAACTGTAGTGAGAAGTATACAAGAGGATTTTTTAAAATATTAAAACAAAAAAGGTGACCTTTATTTTAAGTTCTAAAAGACAGACATTTTGAAGACATTGAAAATGGAGCTACCTCCTTTTTGCAGCGAGCCCTTCAATTATAAATGGTAGACAAAACTTCTCAATGCCACAAAAATGACAAACTCCATACCATTACAACAGAGAAACTGCGGTGGTAAATATGGGATTTATTTCTGTTGCACCCTGTGCTCTTTAGAACTTTTTTTAATGTTATTATTAAAAGAGACTGTTATTTTTTAATGAAAAAATATTCATTTTATTTTTCTTTTAAACCAATGTTTGTTACAATATTTCTGTATTTAATTTTCAGGACAAGGATCAAAAACTTGAGGCTCAGATTTCACAGCTGAAAACAAATTATGCAGAGTTGGAAGATGACAAAACACAAGCAGAGAATGCTTTAAAAGAACAATTAAAGACTATACAAAGCCAAAAGGATGCTGAAATAGAAAAGTTACAGAGTAAGATTTCAAATTGATTAATGGTTAAAATTTACTTTTGTTAATTGAAAGAAATTTTTTTCTTTGCCTCTGATAGTAGTAATATATATTCTTGAATAAATCAATTTAACTAAAAGACTTATTGTGCTATAAATGCCAGTGAGAACAAATGTCCTTGGCGACAAATGTGTGCTAACAGCTTTGCTTATCATTTTAAATTCAAGACAGCTGAAACTTGTCATGGTTTCAGTCAAATTCTGGAATTTGAAATGCTTTCATTTAAGCAATGAAATATGCTAGTCAATTATTTATCTTAAGTTTCTACCACAAAATCTTTTGTAAGAGTTTTAATTCTTCTAAAATTAATAAGTGAAAGAAGCTAATTGTTGAAGAGTTATTTAGCCATTAGCTTAAAAGAAGCTTAAATGAATTATTAATTAAAAGAATTGTTAAAATTCTTAAAATTGCTTTTCTGAAATAATTTTGGTGGTATTTTTTTTGCGCTCAATTATTTCAGCATTAGATTATTCAGGAATTTTTTTTGCAGCTCACATTAGTGAACTTTTGAATGAAAAAGATAAGTTGGAGATGTCAAATAATGCATTTGTTTGGAAATTAGAACAACATGCAGTAAGTATTGGTGTTTTATAAAATATATTTCAGAATGTGAGATTGCAGTTGTATGTTTTTATGTAACATCTTTTTCATAAAATTTTGTTTATGTTATATGCATTTGCTTTAATATGCTTTAAAGTTTATAATCTAAACAAATAATTAGTTGTTTAAGTTACTAAAATTAAAGCTTTTGATCCAATTACATTCACAGTTTGTTTACTTTTTTTTTACGCACATATACTAATTCTGTAATTTTTACATGTTTTCAGATATTAGTGATTTTTTTTTTGGCTAAGTGAAAACTTTTTGTTTTGTTAAAGTGTTACTCTAGAATATATATATATATTTTGCTTATTATTAACTTGTTATGACTCATTTTAATTAACCATAATATGTTTAAGCTTTAGACAAAATTTTTGTCAGTTTTGGATGTAGAGACTTTGTTATAAATTGTTATAAATTGTAACAACCCTTTTAATATATTTTCGAAAAATGATGAAACAGGAGCAGTAATTTTTTGTAGCTATTCTCAACTTTTAAAAGGTTTGAAACAAATTTTTATTATAATTTTGTATTCTTTGAAAAGATTGTAACTGAAGCAATTTGATACAGTAAATTATTTTTATTTTAGCCAACAGAAAGATACACTTCAGTGAGATATTTATGTATAAATAGGCTACTGTAGACTCTTATATCAATATTTTTTATGTGTATCATTTTAGCTAATGTTCTCGTTTTTTCTTTTCTATTGAATTGCAGAGTGAAAAAAATTTATGCCAGTTACAACAGCAGCAAGTACAAAATGAATTGAATACTTGTCAAGAATCATTAAAAACTCATAAAAATACACCCAACATTCTTGAGCCTTCGAATAAGGATGAAAAAAAGGTTGATGAAAAGAAGAATGTAGAAGAAAATGAAATTAAAATTGATGACAAGCTTGATCACGGCCAGCTGCCTATTCAAGAGCCCATGGTAATTTTAATTTTGTAAGATCTCACTCATTCCATGTCGCCCAGAAATAAAACACTGTCTTGTATTAATTTTTGTGGCAACATATATGCTAGAACTTACTTTTTTAGAATGTCTTTCTTTTACACTCAATAATTTATATTTGTTCGTGTTCAAAAAAGCACATTTATTCAGGCTCATGTAATACATTTATTCAAATTTGAGAAATATTTTTTCAATGATCCCTTCAAAAACTAAGCTTTTGCAATTCATGTCTTCATCTGTATTTTGCCTTTTTGCTGATCATTAGTTTTGAATCATTTATGGATCAAACTTAGAAAAACAAATACAGATGTGACAGCCAGCAACAGGCTCTGCGCCCAACTAGGCTGGTCCTGGTCCTAATCAAATTATAGACCCCAACGAAGATCAATGGCCCTCTTAAAGCTATCTACTCCATTGCTCCTTACCGCCTCTACTAGTAAACGGTTGCCAAGTTCCCACTACTCTTTCTAAAATAGTAATTTTTCAAATTTTCCAGATTAGCCCTGAGATTTAAAACAGCTTTAAACAATGACCCTTTCCTGCTTCCTTGCAAAAATCTAAGCCATAACATTTAATAAATTTAATCAACTGAATCATGTCCCTCTGCTTCCTCTTGTTTGCTCAAAACTATAACATATTAAGCATTCTAATCTGAAGTCATAGTCTAAATTAGAAAATCAATTAACTAACCCTTGTAGCCTCCTATGTCCCCTTCCAATAAATTAATATTTTTCTTCACATAAGGAGATCAAAACTGAATAGCATACTCCAAATGAGGTATCAAACTATGCACTTTGTAGAAAGCTGGAATACCTTAATTCTTAGTTTTCTGCAATTCCTTCCCTCTAGTGATGTACTTTTTCTTTTACATTCATTGTATCTGAACATTAAAATTTTATCATTTTTTAATCTTATTATTACAGCAAATATTACTACATCAATTATGGTTGTCACGTCATGAGGCATTCTTTTAATTATGATCTTTAACTCTTGTTCATTGTACATGTGGCTTATTTTAGAAGTACCCGTAATAATCTTGCTAGGTTTTGTTTGGAAGAAACGGTAATTCATTATTTTATTTTTTTCTTTTCTGTTTCAAAAAGGTTGAATATGTTCCTTTGAGATTTTTATGATGATTTATTTGTGGAGACTTCAAATTTTATTTAATATCAATTTTTAAAAGCATAATAAAAATAGAAATTGCCGTATTTCTTCAGTATGTATTTAAAATTTGCTTTATTTTTACATTCAAATTTTTGTTTGCTTTTCTTTACCATTTTCATTTGCTCAAAAAATATACGTAAATATTTAGCAACAATTTAAGATGGGTTATTTCAGAAAGAGCCTTTGCGAGAAAAGTTTAAAATTTTTTCTTCAATGGGATAATATGATGTTTAAATGGATCACATGTTTAAAAAATGCTAAACCTGTAATGCCATTAGTGGAAATTTTTGTATTAATTTTGAAACTGAAATATGTTAAACGTTTATGAGTTTTTCCATTGAGAGCACATTGGGAAATAATGCATCACACCGCTTGTAGTTAAAAAAAAAGATTTGCAGTTTTCATTTTCTGTAGAAAAGTTCATTTGCTCAAAAATATGTAGGGTTTGATCCTCTGTTAGCAATTATCAGCTTGGAATCATTGAAGCAATTATCAGCTTGGATCAGCAAATACCAGATTCACGATAAATGAGAATCAATGTTTACACATCTGTGGTTTTAAATAGAGTATAACTGAATGCTTTTTTGAATTTCGGTTTCTTTTCTTCACTGAATTTTAAGTTAAAAAAATAATTTGAAACATATAATGGAATTCTGAATTGTGCCAATAAAGGGATGTCGTTTAGCAACGGGAGGTTAATTCCCCTCCCCCTGGCTTTGAGAAACGAATGCTCTTACAAGAAAATAGGCGTTTTACTATGCTTTAGTATAATGTGTATTGCATTGTACCCTCTGCCCCCCTCCCCTCCAGAAAATTTTGAAGTAATGAACCTGATGAGATGAGAGATTTGAAAATAAGAGTTAACTTCCAGATGTATTGCCTAGCTTCTGGTTTATAGAAAATTTCTCTCCCTGATTACAGACATATATAAGTTGCTAATCATGCACTTATTTTAAGATGAGTAATTTGTCTCATTCAATTTCTTATTAGCAGCATCTTCTACAGAAGTTGCTTTTTCGTAGTAAAAGCAACTTCTGCATGATGTGTAGGATTTGAAAATAAGAGTTTACTGCTTCCAACTTTCAACTTGTTTGCTTAGCTTCTATATTCAAAAAAAAAAATCTCTCTCTGACTACAGGCATACATAAACTGCTAATCATAAGCTTGTTTTACGATAAGTATAATTTGTCTCATTCAACTTCTTATTAGCGATTAAATTAACTTTTCATAATTCTTCACTCATATTTATCCTCATGTTCCACCCTTGATTTACAATTTTTTTTCCAGCAGGTTGAAGAGCAGAAAGAAAAAGAAAATAAAACATCTATTCCTGTTGTCAAATCTGAAAAATCTAATGTATTAGAGAAGCCAAATGTTCTCCCTGCCCATGCTGCTGCTGGTGACGGTGTTCTTCCAAAACCTCTCGATGAAAAAGACGAGGCAAATAAAGAGATTGATGCAGCCGTGGAACTGATGGACAAGGATGACAAGGCGCCCAAGAAGGCGCTCTCTGACCAAGCTGAAGAGAAAGACCTTCAAAACAAAATTGAAGCTCTGAATGATGATACGAAACTGTCCCACGATACATTAGACACTGGATTGAAAAAGGACAATGCTTTGGCGAGGGATTTGGAGAACCATCCTCAAGTTTTGCCTCCGAATAACTTTGCTGACAATGCAATTGATAAAGATGACCATGCGGCTGAAAGAGGAGAATATGGTGCTCAGGTAGAACTATGAACTTTTCACTATGCGCTATTGTGTGTGTTTTATAATTTGCGACCTAAATGGGAAAAAGTTGTGTATGTATGAAATCATTAGTTTTAAGTTTTATTATATTAAAATCCAGTTTCCGAAACTCTTATTAAATTATTTTGAAAGCATAAAATACGTCTGTGATTTTACATGATATATCAACAAGTAGTTACCTTTAATAACAATATTATTGCTTTTAGTTCACAAAGTGATATGAACCCCTTTAACTAATGCTCTCCTATTTTGTCCCCCTCCCCCTCTAAATCAGTCTTTAAATAGATGTACAAAGTGGTCTGGAAGTGAGCATCCCTCACTTTGCGTTTAACATCATAGTAGTTACTGTTGAATGTTTGTTATGCAGGCGATTCTCTGTAAACTCGTCATTTTTCACACGAAATCTGTCCGGGCATGGTTTTTTGAAATAGTCGTACAATTACAATACTATTACTCAGAAAATGAATCTATTACTTTGGTTTGAAAGAGGACAAATTAAAGTTTGTGTTTTTCTGATAAATCATGATAGGGGGTTAATCCCTTGCCTAGTATAATAACCCAGCAAGCAAAACCTCTTGCCTCAAGATTGACGTGTCAAGAAGGCAATCTTGCATCAGTCTTGCCTCAAGATTGTTATGTTACTGATTTTCGATTGTCAGAGTCTTGCCACAAGATTGTCTGACAAGGAGCATGCAACCTAATATCAAGAAAATAACAAGATAGGTTGTTATTTTTTTGATATGCAATCTTGCATAAAGATTGTTATAACAAAAAAATATCAAGATATTGACATTTTCTTGTCATGACAATCTCTATGCAAGATGATATTGCTTTTGTAATCTTGCATAAAGATTGTTATAACAAGAAAATATCAAGATCTTGACATTTTCTTGTCATGACAATCTCTATGCAAGATGATATTGCTTTTGTAATCTTGCATAAAGATTGTTATAACAAGAAAATATCAAGATCTTGGCATTTTCTTGTCATGACAATCTGTATGCAAGGTGTTTTATTTATTTATTTATTTTGTTATTTTCACTTCAAATTCACGAATTAAATTTCATTCTTAAACTATTTCTGTTATTCTTCAATATTGATTATTTTTCTAGCTGAAGAATATTTTTAAGGCTGACACATGATCGGAAATTCACATGAAGATATTTTTGTTTATTCTAATTGCAATTTAATTGTATTTAATGAAAATGTCTACATTAACTTCAGATTAAACTTTACATCTTAAATCTGATGTTTCATTTTAGCTTGTAGACTTCAAAAAAGTGTTAAGCACTTAGTAATAACTTTATTTATCTTAATTGAAAATTTTCTTAAATTTATTTTAATTGAATTTGTTAGTTTAATTCTTTTCTTCTTTTTCTTCTTCATATTATTATACTTATTTTTTGCTTAATAGAAGTGTGCTTGATAAAAATATGGTGCAATATTTGATTTATTTTTAAATTTATGATTCTTTTAGTACTACAAAGACATAAAATGCCTAGTTAGGATTAATTGAGGAGCATTAATTGTACCGAGATAATCAACAAAAAATTCAAGTTACATTCTAGATTGATGTCAGCTTTAAAAATACTGTTTAGACAAAAAATCAATTTATCTTAAAGAATAACATCAATAGTTAATGAATAAAATTTAGCTTACTCGTGAGCTTGAAGAGTGATTATGATAAAATCTTTGCATGTAATCCCTTGTTGTCAGCCACGTTTAGGAACGAAAATCTTTATTGTCACCCATTTCTGCAATTGATTGCTAATCGGTCGCGATATGGATTGTATAGCACTGCGTCATCGAATAAATGCAGTAATAGGATCATAAATAAATAACTCTATAAAACAATAATATTGCACACAACAATGAAGCAACCGAATTTTAACGAAGCCTAAATCGTATCCATGTCTCCACGTGCAGCGCTCGCTTCGCGTTGAAGAAGAAAAAAAACGGAATGCCCGGTGTAAAACTCCACGCATGCGCTTCTGTCCTATTGTGCACGCTAATGATCTTGACGACGACAATGAGATATCAAGAACATTCTTTTTATTCTTGACGCTGACAAGATTTATGCAATCTTGATATTTCCAGACAAAATCAATATTGATGTGTCAAGATGTATGCAAGATTGCATAAAGATTGTCATAACAAGATTGTTATAACAATCTTGATATTACGAGACAAAATCAATATTGATATGTCAAGATGTAAGGTTGCTTTAAGATTGTTATAACAATCTTTATGCAAGATTACATATGCAATCTTGACGCCGTCAATATGATATCAAGATCCGTCAAGATTGTTGCAAGAAGTTTTGCTTGTAGGGAAGGCAGGGGACTGTGCCAGGTAACTGTATTTTTGTTCTTTGTTGCGCAATATCTGCAAAACTATTGGAACATAATTTGTTACGAGACTACGTATAAATTTAGGCAGAAATCGTTGACATAATGACTAATATGTTTCGCATTAAAGCTGATTGACATAAAAAAAATTACTCCCCAGAGGACTTTTCGCAATGATCACGATGCATACTTTCAGCACAAATGTGGCTCTCGAACTAAACAAAGTGACCTTTCAACACTGTTCGCGGCAAATTCACACTGGTTACTTTAAACTTCATGCCAAAAAACATTTGCTAGAGTAACTGATTTTTTCTATTGAAGCTTTTAATTTGTGGCTGGGGACTGTTTGAGAAAACTCTGGACAGAATTTACATGACAATTTTAAGTTTTAGAAATACGCTATTAGATCACATTTTGTAAGAAAAATATAGCTTCATTATTCTATTTTTAGATATTAATTGCCAAATTTATGTAGTGTTATTAGGTTTTTTGAAATACTACCTTTAACAGTTAGACAATGGGATTGGAACAGCCAGGGGACTGTGATTTTGGTGCTTAGATAATTTCTAGAAAAAAAAATTAAATTGTTATCTCTCCAAATACAATTGGGCCACAAAGTATTAATGTTTTACTTGTATTCAGAGCGATAATTACTTTATTACACTTTATTATTTTTAAAATACTTGGTCTGGACAGTCAATTACGAGTTTACAGAGAACTTTGATAAAATATGAAAAAACATCATTTTTGCGATTTTGAATTGTTCCAAATTCAAAATCGCCCATGCTCAGTTATCTAGAAGTCTTAAAAGTCATAAACATTGGTAGAACACCATCCATGTCATGACGCAACTGAATTTTGTGCTGTATTCTAACAACTGTTTTGTGGAGCATTGGGGATTTGGAGATATTTTGAGAGCTGCGAAGCAGTTGCATGAGCATGGAGCAAAATTAGCTTTGCTATGACATGGATGGTATTTTACCGATGTTCAGGACCCTTAAGACTTCTAGCTAACTGTGAATAACAAACATTCAATCATAACAAACATAGTGTTGGAAATATCAGGTTTGCTCACTTTCTGATTACTCTGAATGCTAACCAAGGATTGGAAATATGACTCAAAATCAAGAGCTCTGCACAAGTTACAATAAAAAATCTCCCTTTGTTTTATTCCCTTGTACCCTTGCATTTGCTTGCTATTAAATTTGAAGGAAATACACATTAGATATTGAATCTTACAGCAATGAACTTTTAATTTTTTGTATGATTTCTAATTCATATATGGACAAAAAAATTGAATACCTTTCATTATTCTCCCTCCTGTCCTCTCCCCCCCCCCTTTTTTTTCAATATTTTAAATTTAGAACTTGATCATAAATTGTTTGCCTTGATTGTAATATTGTAATAGAAAAGTATTTTTTACAATTCAAGACTGTAAACGAAAATACTAATGTAGGATGAAATTACACTTTATGATTTATTTTGTGTATTTTCAGTACCCAGTTGGTGATGCAAAGCAACAAGTCGAAGTCCCAGACATGGGGAAACAAAGCAAGTTGAAAAACGTTTTGCCACTCCCTGCTCAAGCAAATAATGATCTTGCAGATGCTCAAATGCAAGACATGATGAATAAATCTCCGGGTGAAGTAAACAATCCAGACTCCTTGCACATGCCTCCGCATGACTTAGGAGCTATTGATAATAAAATACAGGATCTCAAGAATGGCGAATCCTTTTTACATAGGGGTGCAGATGCTCATCATGTAATGGATGACAAAAACTATGAAGAAGGTGAGAACTACTTTCACTTTCACTTGTTGACAGTGATCTTCGTAAAGCTGAATTTGCACCAATTATGGCATTGAAAAAAAATCAGTCATCAGGTTCAATCTAGAGAAAAATCAGGTCTGTTAAAGGACCCTTCACAAAATTCAGTCAGTCAAAAAGGGACCCTTCACAAAAATCCCACACTCGAAAACAAACTCTTCATAAAAATCCGAGTTTAAGGAACAATCAGGAATATTTCTTGCCATAACTATTTTTCACAAAATTATGAATTAGTTTTCACAAAGTTCCAAACTATTTTTCACAAGATTCCAAAAACAGGACCTTGGTCAAATGTCCTGGATTGACTCCTGGTCATAGACTTTCTGTGCAGTGTCTAATTTAATTGACAGTGTCTATTGTGTCTAATTTAATCAGCATACCATTTTATTACCAATCGTTTAATACAGTTTGCATCTTTTATTTCAACATTTCAAAATTACTTTTGCTCAGAAGGATCTAATTTATTGATTTCAAGATGCTAGCTTTTGCCAACTGTCGATTCATTTGTACATATTCTGTCTATACTCAACTTGATTAGTAACTTATATTCTCCAAATCATTAACTTGCATGATTCCTGGAATGAATAAAATCAGCCAAATATAATTTTTGAGTAATAAAACAGCGGCGTATTCAGGAGATTGGGCTGATAGGGCTGCAGCCCCCTCTGAATAATCAAAAAAAATTTCAAACATTTTAGCTATTGCCTTTTTTTTTCTTTCAGAAAACGCAACATGAGAAAATTTAATTGTAGAACAAAATTCAAAGGAAGAGTGAAAAAAAGAAGTAAATTCTTCCTTTCTTTATTTATGTTGACATGACCGTTTTACTGTTTATAACATTTATGACTGACTATCATATATAATTCAATTTTTTAAAATGTTATAGCAAATTTGTTTCAAAAACACCAATTAATGCTTGTTCATTCATATGATTATGTTCAATACATTTCAGCACATGTAACTGAAATATAATATTACAAATGATAGTAAAGTAAATCGCAAAATTAATGTTATCAAAGCACAAATCTGACACAATATTGCATGCACTTGTTGGCCTCCCTTAATTAAGAAAAAATTTTTCATTTTAATTTATCTTTTCCTGTTTTTATCAAAACGCTTTACCTCTTGGCCAAACAGTAATAATAATGATTAAAAAAATTGACAACATATTTTGTCATCTTAAATTAGCATTGATATCAGAAATACGAGAAATTTAATTTTCTTAGCTATACAGTTTATGAGGCGCCCTGCCCTCTTCTCTCTGAATCTCAATCCCCCCCCCCCCCCCCCCCCCCCGAAATGATTTGTCTGTGTACACCACTGATGGGTAGAAACAAGTTATATGAACAGCAGAATATTGCTTCCTATGCCTTTCAATAATATGCTAGAGCTATAGACATAATGCAGAGTGCTATAGACATAATGATTAAAATATGTTTATTTATCATACTATTTAAAAGTATAACAATATTGAGTTGAATCATAAATTTATGCATAGAATAAATTTATGATGAAAATTAATTGCTTGCTGAACCTCTGAGTAATAGCCATTGATCCTTGGACCTGCATTTTTGCCATTATTCGAACGATTCTGTGTATTATATACTGTAATATACACATGGTTGATGTTTTCTCTGCATTAACACTACGCTAGTACAAAAACAACTTTTACAGAATTTAAGTTGTTTTCTTCTGTGCCCTATTAGTGAAGAAAGGTATTGAAAAACAAGAAATTTTTCCAATTATGGAAACTGGAAGTGATTAGGTTATGCTTTCATTGTTGAAATTTTTTTTGTTGACACTCATTACTACTATTGCAAAAAGTATTGCAAAGGATTCAAGCTAAAGTTGGTTTACTGATGAAACTTAATCTGAGATTAAGTTTGTCCCCAACTGCTTCAAGAGGGGGTCTTCAAAAGTTTTTTTTTTTTGTTCTTTGCATCATCTCTATGGAAACCGTACAAAAGAAAACAGCTTCATTCTTTTTCTTTATGCACTGCTGTTAAAGCATTTCATTTATTTTATGTTTATCGAATTATTTTTACGCTTTTATTGATATTCTTATGTCTGATTCCCTTCTAAACGTTTTCTAACAAACCTTAGCATACATAAATAAAGCACAAATTTCTAAGAAAAAGTGCTCTTTATTAACGTTAATTTTTCAATTGAATTATAGTTTATGCACAAAGCAATTTTAATCCCTTGCACTTGCTAAATGAGAAAAAAGTCCACAGTGCCGTAACTATGACAACCATAAGGGGAAAAGTGCGGAAACTGGGAAAGTTGACATGCCAGTTCTTGTTACACAGAGTATAGTATATTTCCAAGAATAAAGCAGAGATTTCAAGAAATATTAGTATGGCATGGAGCTTATTCAGAATTGATGCTAATTTGCTTTTAGCATGAATTGCTCCTAGGGGTGACCCAATTTACCATTTTAATCACTAAGCATGACATTTTTATTGAAACCAATAATTAGGAATTGAATAAGCAGTGGTACACTTATGGACCTGACTCGGCACTGGTTCTGAGCGTTGTTTCACTAAAGTTACTCAAAGGATGATAGCTTAAGTTTCCTTCTTAGTTGTAATTATGCATTCCTAAGGTGTTGGTGCTGTTTATTTTTGACATTTATATGAAAGATATAGAAGAAAGTTTCATGAGGACTACAATATAATAGTCCTTTAAGTGTTTTCTGGTCAAAAAGTTTTATTTTTTCCCTTTGAACTACTTTTATAACTTTCTAATGTTGAAATCAATTTATAGAATAATAATATTTTAATTAGTTTGAAATATTAGGCTCTTACCAGGTATAGAACTCTTACCAGGAGTTAAACAGTTCCTGGTAAGAGATTTGGCTCACAGCAACTTCCACGTCTTGAAAATCCGCTTAATTTTTGATGCCGCACCTTCAACTTTAGGGATCCATAAAAATTAAACAACTCAAATTTCGAGCAAAACATTCTAGATTTGGTCTTTCAATAAAATAATAAACATTTGGTAATTTTTTAGAAAAAATCTGAGACGTCATGAATCACAAGCGTGACCCTCTCTCATATTCTTGCTCTTAATAATGGCATTAAATATATTACTTTTATATTTTTAAAGAACATAAATTTTATCTTGTATTGAGAGTTACATACACAAACAACTGAAACATTTATAATACATCAGCATGTAATATTGTTTAGCCTTTAGTATTAATAATAGTATTAAGTATATTTCTTTTATTATATTTGTAAGGAATGTGAGTTTTATCTTTTATTTAGAGTTACATGCATACAAACAAGCAAGCATACCCGCATGTGAAACTAATAAAGGCGTATTGATAAAAAAAAGCAGTTTTTCAACAAAAGCATTATAATTCCTATTTTTGCATTTCTTTTAACAGAAGATGATGACCGTGATAATGATGATGAACCACTAAATGTTGCTGCTGCTGGTATGAAGAATATAAATGTTTTGCAAGATAATGATTTTGATGACCAAGTAAGTGTAATTTAGTAATTTTTTTCAACAACTTCAATGACTATAGATAGGTGTGATTGTATTTTAGCTATATACATCAGAATTCCAGCATTTTTTCGTACCAGAAAGTCAATATAGTCAAACCTGTCTATCTCGAATTTCACGGGACAGAAGAAAAATTCGAGATACGGAGATTTCGAGATACAGAGGTTGTGATAAAATTTACAAAAATAAGCAATTGGAACAAAGTCAAATACTTAATAGCTTGTTTTGCATTGATATTGTTGAATATTTTACTGTACGACATGTTGTGAGTCCACGTTTTACTAATTGTGATGACTATATCGGTAGCAAGTTAATGCATACCTTTAAGTACGAACATAGTCTTTGAATGGTTGTGCAAAAGATGATTTTTGTCTCCAAGTTATACCATTGATAAAGGTGGCTGGAGATGAAATTCAAAAATGAGAGTCGTCAAAATTCGAGATATAGAGGTTTTCGGGAAAAATCATTCGAGATAAACATGAGAAAAAACATTAAATTTATGCTGTAAAAAGCAGGGAAATAGAAAACTTTCGTAATAGAGAACTTTTCGGGATAAACAGATTCGACTGTATTGTTTGTTGAACTTTTATCACTCACCTCTGCCTTTTCTTCCATACTCAAAATATTATGTCAGGAATTATTAATAATATTCATCATTTAGACCTTTTAAATTAGAATTCTAAAATTATTTTACTTAAGTTAATTCTTTTATTTGTCATTTTCATACTTTTTATAACTTAACTTTGAAAACATTTATAATTGAGATATGTTCACTTTTTCCCAAAGGAAAATCAAGACAATGCTGACAATGCAAAAGAAGTAGAGGGTGTTGTTGTAGCTCCTAAGTAAAGGTGACACAATATCTTTCCCCTTGGACCTTTGATGTCGTGACTGGTTATACATCACATTTCCAAAACTTTTGACTAAAGCATTAGCTTTGGTTTTATGCACACCTTTTCGAGTGCCTAGAAACTATGTGTTGTTATGTGTGGAAAAAAAAACTATATAAAAGGCAAACTTTTGTCCTTGTATAAAAGATGTGTGTAAAAAATTTATCAAGGTTTTGTTCAGAGTGCTGTGGCATTTTTCTTTTTTTGTGAACAATCATGGCTGGGTATAGTATAAAAGGGTTTTTGATGTGATTGGAAGTATTATCTTTTCATGCAACTGTTTTATAAAATTCCTTTGAGCTGTCAAAGGTAAATGGATGCACTTTGCTTGTTTATGAAGTGTTCAGCGTATTTAACTCATTTCAATTGCTTTTCAGAACGTGTTGTTAGAAATATATGATCAAATTATGAATAATGCTTCTAACAACTGGTGTAGCTTATAGCTTGTTGAGAAGTTTTTGCCATTTGTTTTGTTCCTAAATAAGATTATAATTTTAAATGTAGCCTTCACACAAATCTATTTCTCCAATTCATTAAAACATAGTTTAAAAAATGTTGTACATTTAAATTTTTATACTTCCGAATATTGCTTTGATTGTGTAATATTTTCTGTTTGTTTCTTCTTCTTTTTTTTTTTTTTTCAATTTAAGATATAGGTTAGCGTTAGCCCAATGACTTGCCCCTTTGAACTAATATTTTGCCAGTGAAATTCTTTGAATAAATGTACGAATTTATTTTTGTATGGTTATGACAAAAAAAAGTTATACTTTATAGGACAATGTTCTATTGATTGCTAATGTTTTTCCAAATTAATTTAAATTTTGAGCTGGATATTCATGTAAAAATTATGAATTTTCCAAAAAATTTAAAATTACTGCAAAATATTTTAATAAGCTAGGGTTTTTGTTTCTGACACAAAATGTATTCATGAATGTCTGTGTATTTTCTAGTCACTAATCTTGTAAGATTAATAATGCTTTCTTATGATATTAATCAGAGAGATGCTCAGTATATGTTGCAACTTTTTTTCCTGCTTTATAATGTTGGTTAACAAATTTTCAAAATTATGATCAAGCATTGAAGATATAGATGTAGTGTTTTGGCAGAAATTCTTGATGTTGAGATTATTTTTTTCTTTAGTCAATTAGCCTGTTATTGGTATAAAATATTCAGATGGCTAATAAAATATGAACTGGTTAATAGCAGTGGTTACAAACTTTTTGCAAATATAAAGAGTAAAAAACTTTTTCTTAAAAAAAGATCCATTAGTAGCTCTAGAAATATTTATTCAGTTGTTTGTACTACAAGTATGCCTAGTAAATAAAATTGTTAAATTTTTTTTGTAAGCCATTGGGTTGATAGCTGTGCAATTTTTGAATTTCAATCAAAATTTTTTGTTACTACTGAGGAAATTATTTTTATATGTTTCAACTTTTTCTTTGTAAATAATTTTATGAATTATATATTAATGTTTAACTCAGTAATTAGCATTTAATGTTTAATATTAATTAGTTGTGTCTATTTAGGTGTAAGCTGGAAATGCATCAAAAGCAAATTTTGACATATCAAAAACTTTTTGAGTTTGACATTTTCCTTTAGAATGTGTAATACATATAATCATTTCATGTATAATTGAATCGTTTGTTTCAACAAACCAGTCAAACAAAAGAAATTTTGAAATTGTAAGATACATTTATATTGCATGAAATAACTCAATCAGGATTATAACACTTTTTACTGAAAGAAATTATTCTATTAAACTAAATGCATATGCATTTCGGTTTAAAATATTGCAATCAAATTTTTTTTTAATTATGGTAAAAAAAAAATGCTTTTTGTATTTTTAGAGCTTGCTGCTGGTTTTTGAAGAAAATGATTCAGTTATTATTAATCTATATATATATATATATATGTATGTATTTTTTTTTCCAAATCAAAATTGGAAATTTTTTTTAATTATTTTCTGTTAATGTTTTATTTCTTGTATTTACATGCTGATGGTATGTATAATATACATATGTGCAAAATAAAGTCATCATAGAATCTGATTTTTAAATTACTGGTTAAAGGAATATGCATCCTTTATACATCCGATTGTAAATGTGTTGAAATATTATCCAAGCATTTAATTGTTATATTCTTTGGCATGGGGGCGCATTCAGGCCCGTCATTTAGGGGGGGCAATTAATGGAAAATTAATGCATTAGCATATAAGTGGGCATGGTTTTTGGCCCTTTTTGGTAAATTTTACATTGAGTATGCATCCTTTGCCGCCCCCCCCCCCCCCGGAAAATTTTGAAATGTCGGTCCTGGGTGCATTTAAAAAAATGCATTTAAACTTAAAATTAAATTTTGTGATGGAACTTTTCTACGACAAGATCAAACAAATGATGCTATTTGAAGATTTAGACAAGAACCTCATTCGTATTTTTAAAGTTTTAATAGAATGTATTTTAGAATTTAGTTTAATTTATTTTTTCGTAACCTCATACATCAGTTCACCCCGTATTGAAGAAGTCGTATCTACCTGGTATCAAAATTGATATGAATATAATGCTATTCCACTTCCTAAAGCTGTTTAGTGGAACTGGGGGGGGGGGGGAGTGCTTAACTTAATGTTTGGTTCGGTAATTAATGTTTTCAAATTGTTTGTGGACTTTACTTTGTGCCATCATATTTAATTTAAAATGCCTCAAAGACAATCACTTATGCAATTTTAATTAATCAGTATGTTAATTGTAACATCATTATGTAATTTGTTCAGTTGTTGCAAAATTGGCATTAAATTCATCTCTATGTGTATTTTGCTGTTTTATGATCAAAACTTGTTTCTGTGTGTACTTCAAAGAACACTTTCATTAAAAAGTTATTTTTACAAAACCAACTTTTCAGTCTTTAAATGCATGTTACTGTGTGGATTTAACTGTTATTCAAGGTTGGTGTTTTAAGAAGTATTTTTGTAACTCCTGTTGTCCTCAGCTTTATTTTGCCTGAATGAGAATTATTGTTAAAATCTGAAATAAATAATGGAAGTATTTGCAGCCCTTTTTTTAAGTGAAGGATTATTGTTCACCAGTTACCCTTACATTAGTAATTCCAATTGACCGCACAATTGTACTTTTAATTGGTATGCAATGTCTTTAATTTTTATATCTATCTTTGATATCACATTGCTTGTTGGATAGGGATTAGTACATACCATTCAAATATTATTTGGGTACTAATACTGAAATATCAAACTATAATTCTAATTCATATGAATTTGGAATTCCTAAAAATTAATAAACATTGGTAAACTGCAATCTACAAAGTAGCTATGCATAAACTTCTGAACTTTTTTTCTCTTGATAGAGAGATATAGAGTAAAGAAAAACAGATTTTAGTTCATAAATTGTGTCAAAATGGAACAGGATGCAGCAGACTAGTATTACATAAAATTCTTGCATGGCTGTATCGGAAGTCTGCCTCGCCTATTTTGCTAAATTTAAGTGTTTTCATAACTGTGAAATAAAAATTTAGAGTAAAGATAAACTTAAAGAAGATTTTAAGAAGCATTTTTTATAATTTCAGAAATATTTTGCATCGTTTGTTTATTTTATAAAAAAAATGCATGATTTTTAGTGCAAAATATGTTTTTACACTCCCCCCCCCCCCCTTTTTTGTGAAATTAAAGTTTTTGGCAGGGGGAAAATTCTCAATTTGTCGAATGAAATTTCAGTTTTACCAAATGATTAAATATGAGCATGCACATACAATTTTTAAAGATAAGGAGTATTAGGCATCATCAGAAGACATTTTTAATGGTTAAAAAAATAAGAAAAAAGACTTTCAATGTTGTAAAATTGTTTCAAAATTCGCTGCAGTGAATTGTCGGCATAATTTGCCCAGTATTTAAATTTTTTGGTCCGTTAGCTCCCCTAACTGCACTCTCAAGCCTGATAATTGAAGGGGCAAGCGGATAAAGGTGATATGTGACAATTTTTGAAACTTAGTTTTTACCATGGATGAAGGTTGATAAGTCCATCAGTATCATGTCCCCCTTAGTCACAGAAATGGTTGGTAACTAAGAATATGACTCCATTTTACCCATTGAGAAAAATCCATTAAAAAAATAATAACACATTTTTTTGAAAGCGTTTTCTAGAAATTTAAAAAATTCACATATCACCTTTATCCACTTGCCCCTTCAGTTGTCCTTTGAGATCTCTATGCAAGCTAAAAACAAAATTCATTGGGAGAAATTTTCCCAAAGCACTTCACCTTGTAGATTCACCCCTTGCAAGAGGAAAGTGCTTTTAATTCCAGTAGAAAGAAAATATATTCGTTAAAAGACTACAAGTTGGGAAATTAAGAAAAAAAATTGTTTTACATGGTAAAGGCTGCACTAATTTGTAGTTATTTTAAGTTTCAGTGAAAAATGGCATTCAAGAAAAGTTTTAAAAGCCACATCTGCCCCAAAGCAGTTGAAAGTCCCTCCTTTTTCCAATTACATTTGTGTTTTTTATGAAATTAATGATCAAAAACAATACTTTGTAATCATTCGGATATATTTTTCAACTGCATTAAAAGTAAGTAACCATGAATACTGAAAAAGTTTCATTATTTTATGTATTATTGTTGTACTTGTTAGTGTTGCTTTTTACAATGTTTTTATATTCCAGCCATGAAATTTTGATTGCTATATTTTTATACCGAGTTTTACCAAGCACAAGGATAACTAGTTTTGGTATTATGCATGTGTGTGCCCGACTCAGTTTCATAAGCATTTCGTTTGTTCCAGCATCTTCCAATGATTATTGTGATGATGATTTCTTCTCCTTTTTTTTTTTTTATTTATTCCTTTAAATGTGACTTTGAAAAGTGAGTGTGTGGGCGAGTTAGAGAGAAAATTGAAAATTGTACAATAAAATTAAATGTATCTATTGTTATAAGTGTTTTGTTTACTTGTCCTTATTAAATATTAAGTCTATATGATTCACGTACCGCACAAATTTATCACAAAGGCATTAATTCACGTGGGTGGCAGTTGGGTGCAAATGAATACACTTTCTGCATACACATTTTGAGTGTTTTCCATTTCACCTGCAATAATTTTCACAACTGTTAGTCTTAGGTACATGTTTCCAGTTGCAAAAATAGTTAAAATAAGGTGCTCCTATTTAAGCAAGAAATTAAACTTAATCTTTTACTCAGAATATTTCTTCAGATATTATTTAAACTTCAGTAATTCTTTGCAGAAAGTTTTAATTTTTTGTTTTGATTAGAAAGTAGTAATATTCTTAATTATGGAATAAGTAATCCATATATGTTTTTTATTAATATAATTTATTAACACATTAATTTATATATACATTTTAAAAAACATTATAAAAATACTACATAACATAATGTTTCTGTCTAAAACAATGCAGCAATTATTTGTATAATTTCATAACTTTTCTTTTGTGCAAAGTAAAAGTAAACTCTAAAACAAAAATACTGATAAATAAGCCGATAGCTAAATACACATAAGATGATACATTAATTTTAATGTAGTTAAAATTCACCTATGTAAGTAATGTTATAGAATGTTTATTTCCCATTCAAAGTCAAAATAAATTATACTCTTTTAAAGATTTTTCATTGAGTTCTTTTTAAACAGGATGCTCATCAGTAGGAAATTCCAGTACATAACACTGGTATTTGTTTAAGATTTCTGTGACCTTCTATTTGACACACAATATCTATTGCAACCGAAAATAGCTTTTGAGTGAAATGCAGCGCAATGATGTTGATCTTCAAAATATTATTAATTTCGAAAATTAGAGAGAAGTTAAATGCAATATCATGTTTTTTATGAGGCTTTTTTTCTTCTTTGAGCAACATTTGCAATTCAAATAAACGATAAGGGGTGCTGCAGTCTGCGGCTATTGTCAGGTGAAAGAGGAAAAAATATCCTCACTTAGGTAGAATATGACCTGACCAATAAGACAGCCGCCTTATATCCCAGCAAAATTGAAAATTTTTAACCTTCTTGCAAATTTCTTAAC
Organism: Uloborus plumipes; assembly: GCA_038373865.1. Lineage (NCBI taxonomy): Eukaryota > Metazoa > Arthropoda > Arachnida > Araneae > Uloboridae > Uloborus > Uloborus plumipes. Next base: position 23,545 of record JAXGGA010011335.1, read on the forward strand.
TCACCACAAGGTGGCGTATTCAAGATCTAGGAGTACGAATTCTTTACTTTTGCATTTTATACAAAACACAGACAAAAGCGAAACAAAAGTTTGAAATCGTCTGCTAGTTTTAAAGAACAGAAATAATGATGAATTATACAGCTTGAACGTGCCATCTTGCGGTGAGCGGTGACTCAAAAAAATAGCCGAAGAAGTAAAACATTTTAATTTTGCGCGGGCAATACAGAGGTCACATTGAGCAGGTGATATACTATAAAAGTGAGTTGGTCTTAGTTTTACCTCTTTCAGCTGCCATTTGTCAGAGACTGCAGCACCTTTGTCGTTAATTTGAATTGCGAATGTTTTATTAGTATCTTCTAAAAACATCATCAATTCATAATGTTTAAAATGATTAATTGAGGTTTGATCGATTCTTTGCCCGTTGAATGTATGTTTTGTAAATGATCAGTGCATTGTACTAATTTTATTCTTCAGGAAGAAGTTCGCAATTTTCAACGATAAAATCATGAACAATAATTTTCTCTACTTTAGCCCTGCTTGCAGAGTCCAGCCTCGTAACAATCGCCACTCCTGTTACTGTAACATTATCAACAAAAACGTTCTGTTTGTTACAGCTATCACTTAAGGTGACGTCGCACGTAAATTGTACTCGTACCTCCTTCAGCACTTGACCTTGATCCTGTACCACTGTACTTAACTCAAGATTTATGTCCACAGAAGGATTGCTGACAGTGACTTTCCCGACGATCTGTCCATTGGAGATGTCTTTTATCCTGAAAATATCGTCCTGTTCGATGGGCTGGAATGTGAAGCCGTAACCATGCGTCCTGCTGTCCGACCAGAAAAAGTTTTTGTTTTCATTGAGGGTTTCACTTTGGAATGTCAGTCTCTTCCCATAACCGAGACCGATGCTTTCCAGGTGGAGAGATTTGCCGTCAAAGAGATACTCATCAGTGAGATTTTTTCTTACTTTGTATTTGAAGCCGGGTACGATATTTTTGTCTACGAATGTTCCTGGAAAGAAAAAGAATGATTTACAATACTGACGTTGTCTAGGCAATAATGTACGATCAGTGGCGGATTTACTATGTTACAATTGAAGGGCTTGGGAGATGAAGGGGTTATGTGACAAAACAGAAATTGCGAGTAATTAAAGTTCGAAGTTTTATTGTTGCAGTTTTTTTGTTTTCTGGTTTTGTCATTAGTGTGCGTATGAAATTGATCTAATGACATCTGAGCTAATATTTAGAAAAGTGCAATTTGAGTCCCAAGTGAATTTTCACTAGTATTTCAATAACTAGTTATAATTTTCCCTAGAAAGAAGATAAGGTTTAGCTTTCATTTCATCTACTAACATCAGAAAAAAAAATCCCCCGTAGCAAAGCTTAGCATGCAAACAGCTTAAGCGCACTCTCTAACTTCCCAAAAAAACGCACTTACACAAAAAACGATTCTATTTTTAACCCTTTGTTACTTCATTTTTGTTTTAATTGATTTCTGATTTTCTAGGGAATATGAAATAAGCGTGTCCCTCACTTCCGCGTCAGAGCGGTAACAATAACTTCCGATCTATATTTAGGCTCCCAAAATCATTTCCTGCACCGATACTACGTGATACTGAGTACCTGGTGCCTGGTGTGATGTTTTATCGCATCGTAATTAAAAATTTACATTTCTGCATCTAAAATTGCAGGTAAAATTTTTTTAAGTGATTTTACACTGCTCGACATTGAAAATGCAACACCAAGAAGGAGTGGTCAGAAATTCATGCAAATTTTACCGTAAACGCACGTCACTGAGTTATGCAAATGATATGAAATGCGCAGCTCTCCGACGCACGTGAAGTAAGATATAAGAGAATGAAGTTGAAAAGTGGGCTATGTTCATGTTGGTTTTTCTGCCAGACTAATTATCGAAGAAATTTGGTTTTTGTCTCGAAGGATACGTGTGATAGGAGGAAATGCCACGCCATCCTCAACGAAGACACTTCCAGCATATAGACGACTTTACAAGGGGTATGGTGATCGGACTGAGAAGGGAAGGTTGGTCCATACGTCAAATTGCGGCTGATACCCACATGGATGCAAGCACTGTGCATCGGCTGTGTCGGAGATGGTTGGAAAGAGGAAATGTAGCCACATTGAGGGGTGCAGGTGCAGCCAGAGTGACGTCAGACCGCTTGGATCGACGGATTCACCGACAAGCTGTGGCACACCCGCAAGTCACTTGTACGTCGATTCTGCAGCACGTGCAAGGTACCCTGGATGTTCCTGTGTCGACCAGAACCATTTCCCGTCGACTGGTTGCACGTGGCCTGCAATCACGGCGCCCGCTAAGAAGACTGCCATTGACCTCACAGCACAGACTTCAACGTTTGGAATGGTGCCGGACCAGAGCGACGTGGATGGCAGAATGGCAAACCGTAGTGTTCTCAGATGAATCCCGCTTCTGTTTGTCCAGCGATAGTCATCGCATACGTGTGTGGCGTCGACGTGGAGAAAGATCGAATCCGGTAGTAACTGTGGAACGCCCCACAGCGCGACAACGTGGCATAATGGTTTGGGGCGCTATTGCATACAATTCCGTATCACCTCTAGTTCGTATTCGGGGCACTATGACGGCCCAACGATATGTAGATAATGTACTGCAGCCGGTGGCAGTCCCCTACCTTCAGGGTCTGCCAAATGCAATTTTTCAACAGGATAACGCCCGGCCTCACAGTGCTCGAATCAGCCAACATGCTCTACGAGGTGTACAGATGCTTTCCTGGCCACCATACTCTCCAGACTTGTCACCAATCGAACATGTGTGGGACGTGATTGGACGCCGTTTGCAGAACCTGCCACTGCCTCGTTCAGAGGACGAACTGTGGCAAATGGTTGAAAGGGAATGGAGTGCCATCCCTCAGGACACCATCCGCAGACTTATTAACTCCATTCCTAGACGTGTTTCTTCGTGCATCGCTATCCGCGGTGGTCCTACTTCTTACTGAGCCGACGCCGTCCTCGCTCTAAATTTTGCTTATTTATTTTGAAATAAATATCACTTATTGTTCCAAGCTGTCTCTGTCTTCTTACCAAATTTCATCAATTTCTGACCACTCCTTCTTGGTGTTGCATTTTCAATGTCGAGCAGTGTATAAAATGTGTCATTTAAGTCATCAGATCGGTAACAAGAGCTAAAATGCGCAGTTTTTATTATTTAAAAAGTTATTTTATCTATAAGTATAGTCCTTTAACTACAAATGAAAAAACCACGTGTTTGATTTTGGTTTAGCGCGATCGACTCGGAAAAAAAAAAATTGTCAGTTTGTCAGATCGATAACAGTCAGAGCGGTAAAATTGAAAAACAGCGAATATGTTACCGAACTAACTCTCACGTTTCAGAATTATTAAAAAGCAAAAATCATAGGTTTTAGCCACATAATTGAATATTTTTGTTCTTAAAAAATGAAAAGCAATGAGTTATAGTACAATTGCTTCATTTGTGGTTTGTATGACCTGACAATAGAAGTTAGTAAAATAAGAAAAATTGACACTTCAGAAATTAAGTTAATTAATTATTATTACTTTATTTATTTATTTTTTGGTGCTTCAATTTCTCATAACTTCACTAAATAATTAGATAATAACTAGCATGCTAAATTTGAATTTCTGATCAAGAAATTAAATTTCCTGCAACTAATTAAAGAAAAGCAAGCAGCAGAGTTGTATGTTGAAAAAGTTAAAGCTGTGTGTTGTTTCAAAACAAAACAAATGTTTTATTAGTTTGGATTTGGTAATCTCATTATTTAATTTTATCTAAAGACCTTATTGCTCATTTTTATTTACAAGAAATGCTTTTTTATAATGAAATTTGAATTTTTAGCTAATATATGTATTTTAATATAATTATCTTAATTTTATGTAAAAATTGCAAGGAAATGTTATCATTTTTAGAGATGTTAATGAAGACTGAAAGCATAAACTGATATGTAGCTCATATTAACATCAGATCTGTAACGGCTAAAAAGTGAGTAATCCAAGGAGGGGGTAAATAACTTCCTTGTCCTCCCCCTTTTATTTTTTTGCATTTAGACCCAATTTAGACCTAGAATCCAATGTTAATTTTTTTCTACAAAAAAATTTTTTTATCAGAAAACTCCAACTTCAAATTGGCACTTTTCAAAATATTGGCTCATCTACTTTTTGATGCACCAAGTTATATTTGCTTACCTGTATCCATTGCTTATCATTGTCCAGAGTCAGGGCCGGTCTTAGGCCGATTGAACCGATTTTGCCCAATCGGGCCCCGCTCTAGCAAGGGGCCCCGCGCCAACAAATTATTTTTGCCTTTAGGTAAATGAGAAAAAAGAACTATATCAAAATAAAAAGCTAATTGGCAAAATTTACCTGGTGTTTAATCCGTCTGAAAGTATGGTACTAAGTTTAGTTCAATTTATGATGTAGGAGCAAGGGGCCCCGCGCCGACAAATTATTTTCGCCTTTAGATAAATGTTAAAAAAAAAAACTATATCAAAATAAGAAGCTAATTGGCAAAATTTACCTGGTGTTTAATCCGTCATAAAGCATGGTGCTACGTTTAGTTCAATTTATGATGTAGGAGCAAGTAGCCCCGCGCCGCAAATTATTTTCGCCTTTAGGTAAATGTTAAAAAAAAACTATATCAAAATGAAAAGCTAATTGTCAATATTTAACTGATGTTTAATCTGTTTGAAAGTATTTTGCTACGATTAGTTCAATTTATGGTGTAGGAGAACTTTCTGAAACTTTTGACATCTCTATTATTCTATTGAAGTTATCAGATACATTCCCAAAACTACTACTGTCAGATAAATTATTAGAAAAATTTAAACATCTGTCGATTTGAACTTCTTAAATCCAGGGTCATACCTACGGCAACTTATACTCTATTATCAAAAAAAAAAAAAAAGAAAAAAAGAAAAAAAAACATAATCGGCCTGCCTCAACGTTAAAATTCTAAAAGATTATCGTCACTTAATATTATGGCTATAGGGGCCCTTCGCAGGGCCTTATTTTACTGGGGTCTCCCATTTAAGGGGCAATTAAGGTATTTACTTATTTATTTGGAGGCGGGATTATTAAAATTCATCAACAATGAAATATTCTCCAAGAAAACACCACTGATGTTTACAGTTGCCAGTATGAAACGTAAAATATCAGTTGTACAAGCTTAAGTTAAAGGGAAACATAAGAGCATTTTTCACCTAATGAGTTTTCCAGGGGCTTTTATGTAAGGGGACCCATGAGGTCCTATTTTCTCCAAAAATCAACAAACACACTTAATCAAGGTAATTTCTGAGCTTTTTCCCTTAAAAAGGCAAACGTAAGAGAGGTTATAGCAAACCGTCGCGCATAGAGGTGGATGGCAAATTTTAATCTTTTCACGAGTGGCGTAACGAAAGGATAGGTACCTTCCAGTGCCAAAAAATAAAGGTATTTTTTTATTTATTAATATTTTTAGTTTAAAAGTGATTGGTTAAAATTGCTTATTATTTTTAATATCGATGTTGACTTACTTACTCGTATGTTTTTTTCGAGGAAGAAGGGTGAGGGGGCGATAAGTGTCAGTCAGCGTCTTAAAGGGGGCGATGAGCTCAAAAAAGTTGTGAAACACTGCTCTAACCAAAACGGCAACGAGAGAATTAGGGCCCACAATACAGAATGCTGAGTTGATGATTTTTCTTTAAATATTCTTTGTTACTGAAGAGAAGTAATAATGTGCTTTGTTAAAACTAAGCGATTATAAGAACAAAAATAATGTTCGGGGAAAATCTCAATTTTTTTCAAAAAGAAATCACGACACTTGAATTTTTAACCGATATAAATTATTAGTCAATTAATTGCTTGCCCTTCTCCCCTTTCTTTCACCCCCTCCCCTTTTTTTTCTACCTCGTCTAAAAATAAGAACGTGTTAAAAATCTTACTTCTCCGAAGCCTTCTCCCACAAAAATTATTAGGGAGTATCTAAAATTTCATTTCCTGGGTTTCAGTTTTTAAAAATTTTCAGGGAAAATTCTTCAAACACCTAAAAACATCGAAAATCATTTAAAAACGGTTATATAAGTAGTCTTTTCATCATCAGTAGCGCGCTTACGGGGTACCTAAGGGGCTCAAGCCTAGGGAGCTAAGGGGCAGAAGACAAACCCACTTGACAAAACCAGGGAAATCCTAAAATTGCCATTTTGCGCCTTTAAATTTTTTAATTTTCTGCTAGAGAGAACCCAATCCCCAACTTTCTGTTTAATGCCGTCAGAGATAATTTTGAAATATTTTCAAGGAAAATTTCTGAACGTGGGACTAACTTTTGGCCAAGTTATGGGAAAGGAACGGGTACCCGTTCCTTCTTCTATAACTTGGCCACAAGTAGCTAAAATTAGTTTTTGAGGCAACAATTTCAAAGCATTTATAGTAAGAAACTTCCATCTAATATCAAGGTCTTCTAAGAGAACGTTTAAAACTGCGTTTTCAGGACTATAATTTCTAAAATTTTCGGGGAAGAGCCCTCAAAGAGATGGGGGAGTTGGAGTTTTTTTCAAAGTGCCACCCTCCCCCTTAAAAATATTATCTCGTTTGGGCCGTTGCCTAAAATGTCTTCAAATATAATTTTAAAATATATATTTAGAAAGAGAGTCTGAATTTGAGCCTGAATTTCTCGCCCATTCCTCTTACATTACCGAAGATTGTTTAGAATTGCATTTTAAAACCTCAACGAGGAAAAATGTGTAGAAGAGCGCTCCGCCCTGCCGTCCTCTAAATTATTATTTTAAGCTTGGTCCCATTAGCCCTCTCCAAAATTTAAACATATGTACCACACTATTTGCCTACCACTAGAACAACTTAATTCTTGGGAATATAATAAAAAATGCAACATGCTTTTTCGGATATATGAAACGGTTATATAAGTAGTCTTTTCATCATCAACGAAAGAGTCAGGGAAGGTGCATAAAATAGAAAGAAAGGTTAGTCTGTAATGGCTTGTTTTAGCAAGCTATTGATTTATTATTATTTTTTTTCTTGTAAAAAAATAGTAAAACAAAAAATTTTTATTTAAAGAGTTATATTCATTTGAGCCTCAAACTAAATGTGATCATTTTGCAAAGGGGGCCCCGCCAGAGTTCTCCAATCGGGCCCCGCATTTGTTAAGGCCGGCCCTGTCCAGAGTGTTATTTTTTTTAAATGGAACATAGCCCCTTCATCCTCCAAGCCCTTCAATGGTGAGAGTGAGGGTCCTGCACGACATAAGGGCCCGCCCCCTAAAGGTATTCGAAACTGCACACGGAAAAATATTTTATGTTAGACTAAGGGACCTCTAAAATGTATTGCGGTGGGCCCCAAAAGATGTAAATCCGCCATTATAGTACGAATTACATCCGTGGTTTTAAGATGCTAATTGTTAGAGTGAATACAGCAAACTTCCGATCATCTGCGGTTCAGATAATTCGTAGGTCTTTCATACTTTTGTTTTCTTTATCTTACGGTGATGTTTTACTGAATGCGAATGCGTTATTGGTCTTTTTAAGCTTTTAAAGATATTATTTAGTTTCAGAATCATTTTTTAGCTTTAATTTTAATGTATGTGTTGTGTTATTGACATTTTTTAGCCATTGCATACATTAGTATCATTTTTAATCTATTTTTCGGACTTTCCGTAGTATTCACTTATCCGCAATCGCCTTGCCATCCTATTCCGTAGATTAATTCGGAGTTTACTGTACGTATTTTTAATTCAATTAAGTTTTTCCTTTTCTGATGAAATTCGCTTGAAAAATTCTTGCATTTTAGCGTTTTAAATGATAATTTGAATAAATATTTCATAATTTACCTCGCATATTCAATTGACTTTCTTTTAAAAGATGTTGTGGTTTTGTCAAAAGAGACGGTAAAAGTAGAAGTCCTTTGATTTAAGTAATTTCGCAAGACTGGAAATGCCTCCTAATTGCAATCCCTGATACGCCGCGTAGGGAGGCAGGAAAGATAGTTCTACAGAAAAGTTCTGTACATATTCGAAAAATTACTACTGGATGTAAAATCGTGGTGGTTTGACTTAAATTTTTGGCTGCAGAACGACTTAAAAATCTCAAATTTCGAGCCTCTACTAATGTTAACAAATTATTGGGTTAAGCTTAGTTAAAATGTAAAATATTTTCATTAAAATTTGATTCGCATCAGTAGTTTTAGATTATGTGTTGTTCATTTATTTAGCCGATGCTTGATTTAATTCTTGCTTCAATTTTATGCACAGTATCATTTTTAATACGCTTTTATTGTTTCACATGTGAGTTTGTATGTATGTATGTATGTATGTAACTCTGAATAAAAGATAAAATTCACGTTCCTTACAAATATAAAATTAATGTATTTAATGCTATTATTAATGCTAAAGGCTAATCTAAATGACATATTAATGTATTATAAGTGCATGTAAAAATTTAGCGGATATTCAATAATTTTGAAAATCAGAGGGAAATCAGTTAGAGTATCATCAAAAATATAGTTTATTTTATAGCGTACTTTTTAGTTTTTTAAAACTATAATTTTATTTTTACAATGCAGAGCTGAAGCAATTTTTATCACCAAAAGTTTACACAACAAACATTTTTCAAATATTTTTAGCTCGTGTGTGCGTGCGTGCGCAAGCGTGTGTATGAAAGTAGAGTTCTACTTACCAATCACAATAAGCTCTTCAGGCTTGAAGCCAATTGCTTCGTACGAGGCTGGGATGTCGCAGATGTCTTTTCCATTTACAATAACAGATCTGAAGTCTTCATTTAGATCCTAAATATAAATATTTGCAGAAAATTAATTTATGAAAAAAGACAACATTTGCTGCTTTGAGGCTCTAACTTTCATTACATTATTTAAACAATTCCTAAATTATAATGTCAAAAGTACTGCCATCTGTGTTGCCAGTACTGTTTACCGTAAAATCCTATTTTATTGCAGAATTTTACAAACAGTAGGGTTCGAAGCTTCCTTTTTACTATTCGCAGAACGGGGAGCTAGTCTCTGTACTGAATGTAACACGACAGTAGGTAGCTACAATGAGGAATTGAATGCATAGTACCAGGACCGTCATTTCGATTTTTTCGGGGGGGGGGGGGGAGTGTGCATACTCAGTGCAATTTATGCCAAATAACAGCAATATTTACGCCAATTATAATTCTTTAATTTCTCAAAGCCATGGAGTAATTGCCCCCTCCCCCCTTCTCTCCTTCGAGAGCACATAAACAAAATTTTCTTTCACAGAAAATCATTTGGTATCATATCAATCATTATTCATAATGGCCTCTTAGTAAGACAACAAAGAGTATTCTTTCGTTTAATTAAAATATTTTTTACCTGTAACATATTTTTTCTTTCTTTTTTTTTTTTTTTGAAAATACTGACTTCAGTATTCTTCTTTGAGAAATATCATTCTCTTACTGGCAAATGTCATTTCGTTCGTAAAAAAAAGAAAGGAAAAAAAATTGATGAATCACACTGCAATAAATTACGCCTAACAGTTAACAGTTAAAAGTTACATGAATGTACTTACTGTAAGAGTTAGGGGCCTGTAAAATTATTCTGTGCTAATTTTCATAGAGATTTAAAGGTTTAAATTGACAATGTCTCAAAATTGAACTTGTTAACTTAGTGACTTTTGCCTGAATGCTGACGATAAAAACTGCAAAAAACATTGCACCAAATGTCATTTCTATTCAAGTTAATTTTCAATTTCAGAGCTTGAACAAGCTCTGAATGCCGGTCATTTAAAAAACTGCCAAAAGAGGTAAAACATTTAGTTTCACATTCTTCTTTTGTGGTAAAATTTTGACTTCAGACAGTTTGTGTATGTAATTTCAAAAGACATAAAAGAAAAAGAACAAACCATGACTACGATGAAAATTATTGAAATTCAATAAGCTTAAAAGTAGGTTTTAAGTTAAGGCATTTGTTTGTTTTACCTCTTTCAGCCACTATTATTACAGTAATGATTTTTAAATTATTCATTGGAATTGCAAATTGCATCAGGGCCAGTTTTTGACTATTTTATTCTATCTCACATTAAAAAAAATGTAGCTTTTAAGAAAAGAAAATGATAAAATAATCACTGTTATAAATGTTCAAAAAATATTCGACTCACCTTCGAATTTATTTCCAATGGAATTTCATTAATGTAATGATTCCTTAAATGATTTTCAAGGCCACAAGGTAAAGAGTTTTTTCTATTAAATTGTTCAACCCTCATTTTTGGGTTCCAAAATTGTAATTCTTGCCAATTTTCACTTGGTTTACCATCCAGCGGGCCTGATTCGTTGAATATTTCGTTTCCAAAAGTGGCAACACAAACGGATTCACTCAAACGGCGCTGCATTTATACACAAATGAGAGAGTTGATAATTCAAGGTGTAAAAAATGAAAGAAAGATCGCAAGCGAAGCCAAAAGGGTTTATATAGCTTGAGCTTAGTCATTCGCGCTTGTGTTTATCTTTCGAGGGCTTGCTTCATTGTAAAATGACGTCACTACTATCCATCGGTTACAACGAGATATTATCTCTGAGAGGGTGTTCCGTAATCGATTTCAGTTATGACGTATGTCGAAAATCAAATTTCCCTATCTCATTTTTGCTTGAGATCGTATGTAAAGAATTTGATGTGTGTGTGGGCAGATAATTCTGATTTGGTGTCAAGATGTTCTCAAGACAAATACTATCCTCCTTAGAAAGGAAGACGTAGCTCAAAATGTTACATTTTGGCTGGGAGCATCTTTTTTATTATTTTTCAATCTTCAAAAAATAATTATTCAGTTTCAATGCTATGATAGATATTTCAATCACAGGGAGTTGAGGCACGTAGGTCCACTTTTCTACATTTTTTAAGAATCTAATCAAAAATTAAAGGAGCAGCTTGTTTTTCTGTCATACATTTCCCTACAGATTTCTCATCTTCTCTCTCTTTTATTCATTTATTTATTTAAAATGCTTTGTTTATTGTTTGATTAATTTTTGAAGAACCCTTTAAAGTGGATCAACGTGCCCATGTCTGGGGCACTTTGATCAGCATTACGAAAATAGCTTCTGTAGCAATTTCAGTGATAACTATTATTTATTATCCTAATTAAAATATTTTCTTCTGTTTTAAGAATAGAAAACATAAAATTTAAAGATTGATGTAACATATAAAACTAATTTTAATTGATAAAACATCTTGAATTAAAAATAGCAATAAATAGTCAATATTAGCTCGCAATTATTATTTTTTAAAGATTAGAAAAATAATTTAATGTTTATAGAAAAATTAATGCATATTGAAATGTAAAAAAAAACCAAATGATATAAAAGGCTATGCATATATAAGTTCGTTGAGTTCTGGAAGAAAAAGACAAATAACACATGTTACTTTTATGAATAGTTGCATCGTCAACATTTTCTGAGGTAAAACAATATTTTTTAATATGCTTTTATTAGTTTCATATGTGGGTTTACTTTTTAATATGCTTTTATTAGTTTCACATGTGGGTTTGTTTGTATGTATGTGTGTATGTATGTATGTATGTATGTAACTCTGAATAAAAGATTAAAATTCACGTTCTTTACAAATATAAAAGTAATATATTTAATGCCATTATTAATACTAAAGGCTAAACTATAACACAGGTTGATGTATTCTGTTTCCCTTTTATATTTGTGAAGAAAAAACTCTCTAAAAGCGTATTTTTTAGCTTTTTTAAACTAAGAGCCATTATTTTGAAAATCGAACAAAAAAGGGACATTTTGGCAGTGACCATTTTTGATTTTCCTGATTTTTTCATGTGTCAAAGTCGGTTGTGAGAAGTGAACATTCTGAAGTTTGTAGCCCCCAAAAAAATTTGCTCGCTCGGTAAAAATTCCCAAAGTTTGATGTTATGCAGCGCTTTTTTGGTAAAACGGCTGAAAGACGCATTTCAGTGCGCTGTAGTTTTTTACAGAAACGCCACCCCATGGTTATGTTTACATTTATTGATTGTACTGTGTGTAGTTATGAGGACCCCATAGTTATTTGGGTTGAGGTGTGTTGCTTTCTTCAGTTAAGGCCGCAAAGTATGGTTTTTAGTCCATTTTCGCTCGACTTTGAACTGTGTTATTTCCCCCTAAAAGCAACCCCCCGACCTGTCAGCGCGTGCATATGTACCTACCAACACATAAGCAGCCGAAAAATCATTTTCAACCGCCCCCGAGTTAATTACGACGAGTTTTCTCGTGACGTCTGTATGTACGTATGTGCGGATGTGCGTGCGGATGTATGTGCGTATGTGTGTCGCATAACTCAAAAACTATCTGCCGTAGAAGCTTCTAGCTTGGTATGTAGGCTCTGAGGATGGTCTAGTTGTGCACCTCCCCTTGTGGTTGCATTCGAATGTTCCCAAGGGGTGTTTTACCCCTTTCTTGGGCATAAATCAGTGTTAATTTCAATGCAGACTCAAGTGATATGAATTGGCTCGACCACTTGGCGATATGTCGCCAAGCTTTTGGTCGCCAAGTTTTTGACGCCAAAAAATTTGGCGAAAAAATTATTTTTTGAATTTGGGTTCAACTTGGCGCTATTGGCGATATTTTGCGAAAAATTCACTGAATGGAAATTAAAATCAGCAATATTTAGAAAATTAACCATTGTAAAATATTTTTTGCATTGTTTCGTGGCAGATTAGGGGAGTAAATATTTGAATTGTTACCTTGCTCACTCCAAGCACTTTTTTTAACACTTAAGGCAACTACTAAGAAATTTACACGTAAAAGGAAGTAGTGTGGGGTCCATACCAGATTTTTTTTTAATTGTGACTCTGAGGGGTTAATTTACCATTGTGAGGGAATGACACAACGCATCAGAGACAGACTTAAAAAGAATTAGGTAAAAATATTTTTTATCGAAATTAAATTTAAAATGAGCTATTTGTCATATTCTACGTTTTAAAATAAAAACTACAAAGATGAATTTATTGTTTGTTTGCATATTAATAATTTAAGAATATTTTCACTAAGTGTGGAGCAAAGTGAGGGAACGGGATTTTGGTATATTAAATTTAAATAAAACATATTAATGTATGAAATACAGAAAATTAATTTTTATTATCTTGTTCAGCTCTATAAGGAAGAGTAGTCATAAAACATTCATAAATGATAACAAAAACATAAAAATGGCTGTTCTGCGAGAATGGGGAATCCCCCCCCCCCCGGATAATTCTTATAAAATGATGTGAAGCTTGTAAAATTCAGAAAAATTTAAAGTGGATAAAAACCTTTGAAGAACATTTTTTTATGGATGGATGTGTGCCATGTTTTTATAGAAAAATGTATGTAGAGAAAGTTTAGTATTTGAATGTTAATTTTAATACAAAACCTAAAAAGTGAGTTAATGATACAAATTGAGAAAATGATATACATTTCACTTATTATTATTATTATTATTATTATTATAAAAATTATTATTATTATTTTTGTTATTATTATTATTATTATTATTATTATTATTATTATTATTATTATTATTATTATTATTATTATTATTATTATTATTATTATTATTTTATTATCATTATACAATTGTTATTTTTTTCTGTACAGTTATTATTATTTACATAGTACAATTATTATTATAACAAAAATCTTATTTTCTTTAAAAAAAAACGAAAAGAAAAGAAAATAAATAAATAAAATACAAAGGCTCTTCCCAATTTTTTTTTTTTTTTTTTGGTACCAGAACGAATTTTTCACAGCAATATTATCTCGCAGAAACAGGTTTAGAATGAGTTTTTTTTTTTTCCTATTGCCCCTCCCCTCTCTTCTGACTATTTACCTCACGAGTGGAAAGTTATCATTCTATCCAGTATGGCTAACAATGGGAAAATAGAACTGTTCACGTGAAGTGTATTTTAATGTGTAGTAGCATGCAGTTGAAACGTTCTAAAAACAATGCAAAGTCTTACGGGAGTAAATAAAATAAATTTCGTTTTTCCTCTAAAGTTTCGAATTAAAAGGCCCGAGATAATGAGAATTAATGCATGTGTGTTTACAAAATTATTCATTTAGGAAAATAAGTTAAGCATGAAATTTCAACTCCTGTTTTTGCTTGACTTTATAAAATATGTTAAAACTTTCTTTTTAAAAATATCTATTTTCTTTTTTAAGACTATGCGGGAAGGGGGGGGGGTGGCGATGCGCTGCTACGTTTTGTCACTACGTATTTACTTTTATCTTTATTTATTCATTTGTTTTTGATACGAATGCTGCAAATTAATGTGCGAAATAAAAGACACTGTTTGAAATATTGAAAAAAAGGGGAGGGGGGAGAATATATTAATAAAAAATCAATTATTGCTTCGACAGAGGTTGATTATAATTTTTAAATGCACCATTTTATGCGAAAGCTTAAAATCGGAAGCAGCAAAAAATGGAAAGACTTCTTATGCCGGGTACATTGAAAAGGTGAATAATAACGAAAAAAAAAAACAATTTTGTAAAAAAATAAAACAGGGCTTGTTTATAATTAACAAACGCGCTGCATCTTTTACAAATGTTTAAATTCGTAGAGAGTTTCCAAACGATTACTCCTATGTCGTGAAAAAGGAAGACTTCTCATGCCGGGTGCATTGAAAGAGTGACAATAATACCAATTGTTTTTGAAAAAATAAAACCGAATTTTTCAAACACGCTGAAAATTATACCAAGTTTATAGAGAATTTCCAAAAAAGTTTTCTTCCCATGCCGGGAATCGAACCCGGGCCGCCTGGGTGAAAGCCAGGAATCCTAACCACTAGACCACATGGGACACAAATTGACAAATGAAGAAATATGTTATAAATTTATAGTAAATTTTTTTTATGTGTACATTAGAAATGAAAACGAAAACTGTATTATATGATTTTTGTTTGAAAGAAAGTTTTACGTTTTATAAGAGCAAGTAAAAAGAGGAATTAAAGTGAATCAAAATTTATGATGTTATGTCTGTTTTCATAAAGTTTTATGCTTTAATTGATTAATTTTTTTAAAGTAGATTTGCGAATCAGGGGAGCCAAAGGAGAACAGATGAAACTTGAAATTCCGATTAAAAATAGATAATCCACAATTTAATCCATCCACGCCACCACATCATTTTTCAAATCATGAACATAACAGGGTGATACTTTCATTTTTGGGTCTTTTGGTTCTTCAGTTTGGAGTGGAGTTTCGCAAGTTCACGTGACGGCAAATTTGAAGATAGTAAACAGTAAAGTGTAACTTTGTGTGGGTGTGGGTGTTTTGATAGCGCTTATGGTCCATTCGCATTCGATCTAAGCATGCATGCATGTTCGTATTTTCTCATTCGATAAAATTCAGAGTTGTATTCGGTAAATAAATCTAGAATTTCTCCCTTCTAAAAATTTAAGGTCAGGACGCACCCACGAAAACAAAGATATTGCATAACTTTTCATAAATAAAGCGAGCTTAAACATAATGATTCAAATGTTTTTAATTATTTGATAATAATGTTTTCTAGCCCAAGGTTCTACTAATTTTGAAACACAACAATTAATAATTAAATTATTTAAAAGGAATAAATTAATTTTTCTACTTTGAATAAATATACACAAAAAGACAATGTTGTGATATTTTTTATGTGTCTTTAATTCTTTTAGATAACCTCTAATTTTCACAAAGAATTTAAAGTCTTGAATATCCCTAATAATAGCAAATAAATTAAATTAAAAGCCCTCCTAAATTATAGTGTTCATCACAGCCTTCCCCACCCCCTTTTTTTTCATGTCTACTTAGCATAATTAACAATGTTACGTGTGAATAATTTTTAAAAAAGTAATATGACAATTCTGTACCTCAGAACCAGACTAACGTAAGTCCATTTTCGTCATTTTTTAGTAGAAGGGAAAAGCGATGTATTCGACAATCGTTTTTCCCCTCTACCGAAAAATGACGAAAATGGACTTATGTTAGTCTGGTTCTGAGGTACAGAATTGGTTCAAAGAAATTGGATGAAATGCTGCAGAAATTAGTTTGGGAAAATTAGGAAAATGGAGAATAATAAATCTTCTCTGAGAAATAAATTAGAAGCATTTTTTAAATTAGAATTGTGAAAGAAAGAAGAAAAAAAAAGTGATAGTGAAATTGGTAGAAAGAAATAATCATCATGATTATTAATCGACTCGACCGAAAATTCGGCCGATTTATCAACAGCCGATTAATCGGTAATCGGCTCAATTTGCCTATTGGTGCATCAATGGTTTTGTAGTTATTTGTTTGAAAATGTTCTAAGTCTACTTTTGAAGGAAATCAGTACTATCTCTTTTTCTTTAAAGTTGATTAATAAACCTTGAGGGCTCTTAAAAACAGTTTAAAGGAACTTCACGAGAACGTTTTTTGAACAAAAAAGCTTACGGGGGGAGGGTCACTTTTGGTCGCAAGGTGGTCTCCTCTGATAGCAAGTAGCGAAATTCGAGCTCATAAACTTGCAACGTTTATAGTAGAATAACGGTAAATATAAGAAACTCTTTTTTCCGAAATGCATATATATATTACAACAAATGTGAATATGTTACTTTATTTTATTTATTTTTATTTTTAATAAGGAAAGGTAGCAGGTAAGCCTGTTTTGAATTGCAAAAGGTTTCAGCTCAAATAAATTTCAAAACGAAAAAGCTATAAAATAAAATATAGAATATGTTTTTCAAATCTAAGGATTATTTCTACAAGTTTGATTCACACTAAACGGTATGAAATAAAATATGTGTATGAATTTTTGATTACAGCATTGAAATTTATCTTAACATCATTATATTTAGTATGAAGAACAAATGTGAATAGGTTATTTTATTTTATTTATTTTTATTTTTAATAAAGAAAGGTGGCAAGTAAACCTGCTTTGAATTTCAAAAGGTTTCAGCTCAAATAAATTTCAAAACGAAAAAGCTATGAAATAAAATATAGAATATGTTTTTCAAATCTAAGGATTATTTCTACTAGTTTGTTTCGCACTAAAAGGTATGAAATAAAATACGTGTATGAATTTTTGATTACAACATTGAAATTTATCTTAACATCATTATATTTAGTTAGATTCTAAAACAACATTAGTTTTTAAATTAAAAGTTTGAGTAACGAAATATATGGCGTAGATATAGCTTTTCTATACTTCTCATACTTCTATCACTTTTGGAAATCATTCTCTCAATCAAGTAAATTAAACGACTTAAAAATCCGCATTTGAAACTAGTCCACGAAATTTCTTGAGTCATTTGAAAAATAAGAAAATAATTAATTAAGATTTTAAGAAGAAAAGAAAAGCCGTAAAATATCTCATAGCGTATGATGACATCAAAAATTCAATCCGCTTTTAAAAAGATAAAGAAAATCATCTTATGATCGACCCAAAGTTTAAGATCTTCACCGTTATCAAATTATGTGATTGCGACTTTCTTTTTTCTGTGAGGAAAAAAAAAAGAGCTCGTAAGAAAGAAAAGAGTTGCGTCATTTAATCACGTACAATATCGTCTCAATATCCGATAAGGTAGTAGCCAGAGATAATGTTTTCGCTTTGACGGGGAGATATCAGATACTTCTTGTGGTGTGGTCAGTGATAACAAAAAATATGTGTTTGGTTCCTTAAAAGTTTTTTAAAGCAGCATTTTGATCGATTTGATTGCTTACACAGATGTGTTAAAGTGGTATCTGCAGTCGAGCTCAAACTGAGATATTACTCTTTAAAGTTTTGTTTCACCTAAGGCCCCTACATAAGGGGAGCTGACTTATCCGACATTTTGGTTCCAAAAAGACACGTGTGGTTCCGCTGGTATGTGTACAAAAACCGCGTTGAAGAAAACTGGTGCTATATATATATAAACTTCAGATGGCTGACCTAATTGAAGTTTAACTGTTCCAACTAATAAAATGAGGATATTTCATTCATTTAAATTGTAGACAAGCAACAAGGATGAAAATGGGTTTCTTTACCGGAAATATTTCCTCATAAGCTAGTATTTAATTTGAGAATTCAGTTATCTTACTAGATTTACTCAATGTGGCGTATTTTGACGACATAGCTACCATTGATTAAACTAACGAATTTCCAAACACTTTAAACGAGGTTGGATCCAAAGCGGTCTTGGAACCAAAATGTCGGATAAGTCGGCCTGTCCTCTATAGAGGTTCTAGCTCCAGCATGTATTTGATTCAGATGAAACTTTTTCAGAATTTTTTAAAAAATATTTTCCCTTCTCAAATGACCATATAATTTTTTATTTAGGTAAAATAAGTCACAAACAGCCACCTGGTGGCGATAACTCAATTTTATTAAAAAGTGCAGATACGACTTTTGTGCTTAGCACGGCAGAATAGCCGTATCTGCACTTATTAACAAAATTAAGTAATCGAACAGTAAATTTGGGCAGCAGTCGTATTTAAAGAGCTATCAAAAACACTACATGTGCATGGACACTTTTTGATTGGCACAGTTTAGGCATATATCCGTATCTCAACTTAACAATAAGGAAATGTGTTTTTCTAGTCTGTGAATTTAAACACTGATTGACAAAAAAACTCTAGAAGCTTTACTTGCTTATTTATTTATTTATTACCGTTTAATATTTATTCATGTAGTAAACAGAATATCTTTTTCTTTTTTTTTTTTTTCATTTCTTTAAAGAAAGGAGTTGATGCAAAAATGAACCTTGATACAAATACTTTTTACGCTCACTGCGCTACCAAGCCCATTGCTATTATTAAAACAATATCCATTATAAGCATAGGGAAAGTTAAGATTTACACTGTAAAAAATGAATGTTATTTTTACAGTAAAATCCAGCTAATTTTATAGTACTAAATTAAAGGGCGAGGGGGGAAAAGATGAAAGTCACTTTTTCGTCAATTTTGAGATATAAGCTCTATTTGGGGGCTATGAAGGAGTAATATCATCTGGTATAACTAGGGGGGGGGGGATGATGAGATTCAACCGAAATGTGCATGAAAACTCTATCAACTACACAAGGAGTTACGAGAAATCAAACTTTGTTCGTTTTTCTCGAAATCTCTTTTTAGTCACTTTTATCTTTTTCCCCCTGGCCCTTCAACTGTAAAAAATGCTAATTTTATATTAATAAACTATAAAATGGCTTTACAGTACTGAGCTGTGAAATTGCTAACTTTACAGTAATAAACTGCAAAATTGCTAATTTTGCTGCTTATTGCCGTGCATTTTACAGTTTTAAACTGGAACCTCTGCTGCCAGTATTGTACTGTTATTTTTACAGTATAATACAGCTAAATTTTACGGCAATAAACTGTAAAATTTCTAATTTACA
>JAXGGA010011336.1:0-37500 GCA_038373865.1 Uloborus plumipes
AACAGGCGGAATTTTGAACCGAGATCGGAAGGCACGTTGAGTGGCGACCACTGATATATTTGAAAAGTAATATTCGGCGGCGAACACTCGTTGCTCCATTGTCCAACGCATGGTGACAACTAAACTATGAGATAACAAAACTTCAGGACCCTCTCTTTGAAATGAGACTCTTCCCACTCCTTGCTAATTAGCATCCAATTAAAATCAGCAAGTTTCTCTGCTGCACCCTGTAAATTAAAATAAATATATATTTACAATATCAATCGCACTGGAGTCAAGTATTTCCAAACATTACACGTAAAATAAGTCCCATTATTAGTTTATATCCTTGTGACTACATTGATGAAAACATCTTGTGTACCTAACTTAGCAATTTCTTGACTATAAACATTTTCTGATCTCTAACTGTTGCCAAAATCAATTATCTTTTTATTTAGTCCCGTTAGCGATTATTGGCACAGATGAATCTAAAAATCTTAAGAAAGCAATGAATTTCATACTTACTCCAGAGGAGCCTTGGTTCACATTTTCATTACGATCACTATTAATATTGTTGTTGCCAGGCAATAAATTTTTGCAACAATGGACTGAAAATTTAATCATTTAATGGGGAAACTATATGAAATTTACTATTTTCCATAGTAACTTTTGTAAACTAAGCTTTTTAGAAATAAATTATAGCTTATCCTGCTCCCTGTTACTGCAGCTATCTACGGTGAAAAAATGGTTAAAATCGGTTCAGTAGTTTTGAAGTTTACCCCGGACATACGCTTCCAAAAGTAGTCTTTTATGTATATATGTAAATGTAAATGGTTTTTTCAGTAAGAATGGTAAAGCAACGGTTACTTCATTTCTGCTGAAATTATGAATAAATATAAGCTTGGAATGTATGATAACTCCTTTTCTCTAAGTCTGAAAACCAGTTGAGTGCAAAAATCACATAAGTTTAAATTACATTTTAAATTTTCCTCAGCTCAATTTTAATAGAAACAATGTAGTTTTTGCATGACAGCAACACAAATATGCATGTTATGACGGAGGGAAAAAATGTTTCGGTTATTTGAAAATTTGGAGAAGTTATGATTTTTTCCCTCTCCTGCAAAATTTGAAATTCTTGTACTGATGTAGTTTTTGCACACACTGATTATATTGAAGCAAGTTTTTGGTACATTTAGGCATCATATATTTAGTTATATACGTGCAAAAAAGCGAGCCTTGAGAAATGATACCAGTGAAGTCAGATGGCTGTAATTTTAGCCTTTCATTCACAAAAAATGTATTGCAGCTATTCTGTCCTTTTATCAAGGAGTTTTTTCCCCCTCCGTTATCACAGTTTAAGTCTATTAATTCACTCTGGAGATTGAATTCATCAAAGGGCAATTCAATAACCTGCCACGATGTCAGCAATAATTGTAAAAAAATTTTGTGGCAAAAACCACACACACACACACACACACACACACATATATATATATATATATATATATATATATATATATATATATATATACACTGAAGTGACAAAAGTCATGGGATACCTCTTAATATCGTGTCGGCCCTCCTTTTGCCCGGCGAAGTGCAACAACTCGACGTGGCATGGACTCAACAAGTCGTTGGAAGTCTTCTGCAGGAATATTGAGCCATGCTGTCTCGATAGACGTCCATAATTGTGAAAGCGTTGATGGGGCAGGATTTTGGGCACGAACAGACCTCTCGATGGTGTCCCATAAATGCTCAATGGGATTCATGTCGGGCGATCCAGGTGGCCAAATCATTCGTTGGAATTGTCCAGAATTTTCTTCAAACCAATTGCGAACAGTTGTGGCCCGGTGACATGGCGCATTGTCATCCATAAAAATCCCATCGTTGTTTGGGTACATGAAGTCCATGAATGGCTGCAAGTGATCTCCAAGTAGCTGCACATAAGCATTTCCAGTCAATGTTCGGTCCAGTCGCACTAGAGGACCAAGTCCATGCCATGAAAAAACAGCCCACACCATTACGGAGCCACCACCAGCTTGAACAGTGCCTTGCTGACAGTTTGGGTCCATGGCTTCGTGGGGTCTGCGCCACACTCGAACCCTACCATCGGCTCTTACCAGCTGAAATCGTGACTCATCGGACCAGGCCACGGTTTTCCATTCATCTAGGGACCAACCGATATGCTCACGTGCCCACGAGAGTCGCTGCAAGCGATGTCGTTCTGTCAGTAAAGGCACTCGAGTCGGTCTTCTGCTGGAATAGCCCAAGAAATCCAAATTTCTCCGCACAGTTCTAGCAGACACGTCCATTGTACGTCCCACATTGATTTCTACGGTGATTTGACGCAGTGTTGCTTGTCTGTTAGAATTTACGACTCTTTGCAGACGTCGCCGGTCTCGATCTTTAAGTGCAGGCGGTCGACCACTGCGCTGTCCATGGTGGGATGTTATGCCTGAAATTTCATACTCTCGGCACACTCTTGACACAGTGGATCTGGGAATGTTGAATTCTCTAACGATTTCCGAAATGGCATGACCCATGCGTCTAGCTCCAACTAACATTCCGCGTTCAAAGTCTGTTAATTCACGTCGTGCGGTCATCATCACGTTAAAACCTCTTCACATGAATAACTTGAACAGAAATGAAAGCTCTGTAAAAGCACTGCGCATTTATACCTGTTCTATGCGATGCTACTGCCATCTGAAAATTTGCATATTGCTATCCCATGACTTTTGTCACTTCAGTGTATATAACATAAGAGCTCTATGAAGAAAAACGAAAAAACCACACCAAAAGCCCATATATAAACTAATAAACCAAGTATATAATAACACAAACAATTAACACAGTAAACAAACAAATAGGAAATGTAACTGTTTGTTTTATTATATATATATATATATATATATATATATGTATATATAGTGCATCGCAAAAGTTCAAACACAATGCAACTTATCTGTAACTTCAGTTAACACTGTATTTTAGACCTTCCAGTATTAGAATAGATACAGAAATAAGCTACAAAAACTGGTGCACGGGAGTACAGGTTTTAAGGAATTATAAAAGTGTTGTAGCTTATTTTTGTAATATTTTTTGCCGACAAAATTTAAATTTACTTTGAAGATAAGAATTGTTTTTTTTTGAAAATTGCATTGGTGCTTGAGGTTTCAATTGCTTTGCGTCTTGTAAAATATTTCAATCATTTTGATAGTTAGAAGTTATTTTAACTGAAGTTAATTCAAATTAGCTTTTTTTAACTGCAGAAATATTTCAGATTTTAAATCAGACTTTAGTTGTTTGATTATTCTTTTTTCAAATGTGATCCCAAGTATTTTTTTTCCTTTTATTTTTTCTAAAATGAAGCTTCATTCTGAAAACGTAAAATATAATTAACAAACTTTTGAATTCCATAAGATTCAGAAACATTTTCATGGATGTGATTTATGTTAACGACGTGCTGAGAAAATTTTAATCTTTGCCCAATTTCTTAAATATGAAAAATTTCTGAATGTGTGAATATGCAAGTGTGTAATATAATATGTATTGCATGCAATTTGTAAGAAATAATGCTAAAAAGTTCGTTAACCCTTTAAAAGTGTTATTTGGACCTGCTCTGAAACAGTAAATTGCTGCTCCAAAATTCAATTCAGCCTGCTCCCAAACTGTTTCAAATATAGATTTTTGGGTTTCCACCAGTGCAATCCCTTAACCCCCCCCCCCTCCAATTTCACCTTATGTTTCTATTAGAAGCATATTCCAGCTGCTCTTTCTCTACTTTTCTGTGATTTTCTGTATTGTTATTAAAAAAGTAGACTCGTAATTATGTCAACGGCCCTTATCCTACTATCATAGTTATTCCCAGTCATTTTTTATTTTAAACTATAGGTTGTATAATCTTCTACAGTATACTGAGAACTTTTTTGTCCCTGAAAAATGTTTAAAAGTTACATTTCAGCACCCACTTAAAACTTTTTTATCCATCTGTCGTCGTTAAACCATCAGCATCGGTCCACCAGCCAAAATTTGATATTGGTGGAGCCCTAGTCCATACTCAAAGTAGGAAATTTTTTCAAGGGTATTCGTGGACTTTTAAGGACAAAACAAACCTTTTCAAGAATAGGTTAGGACTATTTAAAAGCATGAACTTTTTTACAAAATTAAAATAATGTTGTAAAAAGTCCATGCTCTACTTTGTGATGGGAGCTAGTCATGCAGGCCCGTCATTTAAGGGGCGGGGGGCAGGGCCCCTTACTTTTGGAAATCAATGTATTGGCATATAGGTGGGCGTGGTTTTTGCCACTTTTTGGTAATTTTATTGTGTATGCACCCTTTGCCCCCTCCCCTGGAAAATTTCGAAATGACGTCCCTGTAGTCAGGCTGTTATTACAGCCTATACTCCCATCTGCTCAATCATGGCGTCTGTTTTCTGCATGTTACAAGGTTGTTTTTTTTTGTATTTGTGTTCTGTATATGCAGTGTTTGTCTTTTGTTGTGTCTGTTCTCTGTATATGATTAGCTTGTAATTATTTGCCTTGATTGAAATAAATTGAAATTGAAAATAATAATTGCTGATTTGGTTCTAGTTCAAATAAGTTTCAGCATCAGATAAAACCCACCACACTGTTCAAGTTTCAAAATCAACCTTTGGTAGTGGGCAGTAAGGATCAGATTGAATAGCACTGATCAAAAATAACAATAAAAGTGTAATACTTTAAAAAGTAAGACAGTGGTAGTACAAGCAGTAATACAAAAAAAGTTCAGAAGTAAATTTTAAATTTCACTGTGATGACGCAAACAGGAAATATATAATGAAATATACATTGTGTTTCATCTCATGTGATTCAAGAGTGCCAATCTTTGAAGCAGTAGATTAGGAAAATAGTGTCATTGATTGCCATGGTAGATGATTTAATAACCTAAATCAAATATAAAAAAATATATATTGTTACAATAGAAAACAAAATAAGCATATTTAAAGCCGCATATGTTGAAATAGTTTCTAACATTTAAAAAATTCAAGCACTTACAAGATGCAAAATTATTGAAAATTCAAACACTGCCAAACGTTTCATCTTACATCAGGTACGTATGATGTAAGAAAAAAGTTTCGGATTTTTTTCTTGCTTTTTCTCAAAATCAGGGTGCTAGAGATGCATTTCTTTAGGGGGTTTAAAATTTAATAAAAGCAAATATTCTAGTATTGCCCAGATAATTAGGACCTTATATTTCAATAACAAAATCAGAAATACAGCTATAACACAAAAAGCTTATTAACTTGAAAAAAAAAGGAAGTTTATTTTTTGGCATACAAAAAAACTTTGCTTCAACAAACCAAGCTACTTGTATAACTATTTCAATGCTTAATTTGTAGATTTTTATGCACATGGTAATTAAAAAATAAAAGAATGAAACATTTACACAACAACAGCAACTTTTACAACAAGGGGTTACAATCAGGTTTTCCTCCAAGGCTTCAAGTCTTGTTCAACATATGGGAACAGCTATTAAAACGAAAAATAATCACTAATATTAAAAATGCACTGTGACATGGTAGAAGTGGAGAAATAGTATTGTTTGAATTACGGTAGGTAATTTTTACTTTATTAACTGTAGAAAACAGAAAACTATCGATCCATGTTGCCACCTGTTTATTCCTCAGTCAGGGTCCAATGCAGGCTGAACCATTTTCTGGTACTTTCACAAGCATAGTGTAGTACAATCGGTACTTTCACAAAAATAATGTGATTAAATTGGCATTGACACAAAAACAGTTTTAAACATTTCCTTATTCACAAACAATTTTAAAATATTGGTACTTTCACAAAAGTTTGCATTTCAGACTGCAAAATTATTTACTCATTAATTAAAACTTTAAGATGAATGAATATCATACAAGTAACGAGTATCCTGGTGGTACTTCAACTTTTATGTGTTTTTGTCCAAATGTGTGCATGAAATTTTAACAATCTTCTAGCGTCTGTTTCTGGTTGGATATTGTTTTAATAATTTTCTGAGCTCTACATTGCACAAAGCATATTGTGTTTGTAGACAAAGATATTCTCGCATCCCTAGTGTTTTACCACCCCTACCCCATCTGCCGAAAAGAGAAAAAAAGAATGAAATGTGAAACAGGATGAAATCACACTTTTCGATCTGATATAATTTTTTTTTACAAAAATTAAGATGTCAATAAAAAATAAAGAACAATTTTCACGAAAATAGAATATTGATAAATTGTTTTCATACAAATGGACTGTTGAATTTGTAATGTATTCCCAAAAATAGGCAGTGAAATAAAAATCCAGCACTGGCCTTGCATGGTTAAACTTTACAATTAAATAGAACTTTCATTCTCTTTTCAACAGGTGGTATAGTTATTAGTCAGATAATTTTATGTTTAGTTGGAGCTTTCAATGTTTTTTTCTTTTTTTTTTCAGTTGGCGCTTCAGATTGTTTTAAAGAATATTTTCATTTTGTCTTATCTTTTCTTTTATCTGACAAATAAGTTTATTTTCAAATGGCATTATTTAATTTCTTTGAGAATTATGTTTTATTTCAATGGATGTTTAAGTCTGGTTTGTTTTATTAAAAAATGCATTGAAAAGATAAAAATCATGGGCAAAGTTTCTAGGTAACATTGATCAGACATAAGGAAAATAAAGAAAATTAAAAATAATCTCTCACTAAATTGAAAATGCACAAATATAAATAACAGAAAAGTACCTACAAAATTATGCAGGGAATACGTAAAGGTAAATTTTTCTCGAATAATTTATTCCTCTTATGACATGCTAGAAAGTTAGATACTTTCTATAGTTATTATTTTGTAGAATTGTCTTGAGAAACCTAAATATTTCATTTAAACATGAATTACAAATAACTTTTTTTAACAATGCTTATTTTTAAACTTATGAAAATGCTAGCCATGTTACAAAATAATCAAAATCTTGCTGAATAAAAAACGAAAGAGAAAAATAATCATCTGAGTAGTATTAATTATTGTTTCCTTAAACATACAAATAAATAGCTTGCTTTTGGATTTGAAAATTGCAAAATATCACGTTGGACAAAATCAAGAGATATTAAAGTTTTACATAAGTATCAATTCATTTAATCCATAGATTTTAAAATACTAAAGGAAAATCTCAACAGATATGAGATTTGATTAATGCGTACATAAGCAAAAAGGACATAAAAGCCTATTTAACTGATGAAAGATTTGATTTTCGGCTACAAAAATATAATTATACAGTAAATTATATTAATAATTCAGAGAAATAACAGAATCTAAAATTAGCATTTCCTTGCCCACATTTTTGTCTACCATTTCTTTTCTTATCAGATTTAGATTGATCTAAAAAGAGTTAGAAGGCATTAAAAAATAGGTTTTCATAATAAAAATAAAATTTTATAAAAAAAAGTAAAACCGACTTCAAAAACGCAGCTGAAAATTGCTCTAAAAAGTGAAAATAAATTTATTCTTTGAACACCATCGACACTACTTTTAAACATGAGTTTTGAAGTCGGTGCCGAAACAGTTAATAAAATCATTCGTGCCCATTCTTCGGTTACATGTTTCATAATAAAAACAATAATAAATGTTTCATAATCGATTTCAAGTGTTGTTTGAGAGGAAAAATCAATCAAATGGTACAATCAATGGGTACGAATGATTTTATTAACTGTTTTGGCACCGACTTCAAAACTCATGTTTAAAAGTAGTATCGATGGTGTTCAAAGAATAAATTCATTTTTTACTTTTTAGAACAATTTTCAGCTGCGTTTTTGAAGTCGGTTTTACTTTTTTTTATAAAATTTTATTTTTATTTCATTCTTTTCAGTGTAAATGTATACCCGGAAGATTGTCATGTTGCCATCATGACGCTTCATCTCACTTTATTAACGTGTCCAAAATTTTAAAGGATTGCCACTAAAAAAAAAATTGTTTTAATTTCTGGGATTTAATTAAAGCATCTTTAAAATACAATTTTTCAGCCGATTATACGGATAAAACTGGCTAAGAGGTTAGTCTCCAAAGTGACCATTTACTGATTCACTATTAGTTCATCACTAAATTTAACCGTTAAGAGTTAAGGTGATGGGACCTGATAGCAGCCTGGAAATATATTTTTTAAAAAATTGGGGAAATCATGACTAAATATTTTCTATCAGTAAAACTGCGGTTTGCATGCCGCATAAGCGTATGACGTAGACGCTGCATTTTTTTTCTGCATCTTGAAAATCCACCGACTCACTCGAGGATCGAACTGATGCTCTTGCCAATGAGAGCCCAGCGTTTTTACCGTAAAGCCACTCTATCGGCGAGAGACATAGCAAAGAGTGTGTGCATGAAATTCCGTTCATGATGCGCAAAGAGTATGCGCATGAACGGAATTCTGAAGATTTCCCTCAATTTTTTCAGGATTCCGTTCTCAAATCCCGCATCATGGGACGATGGGACCACCAGGAAGGTGTACCCTATCAAAAAAAAAAAAAAAAAAATTATCTAAATCGGATTATTCAGTAAAAAGTTATGCGTGATCATACATTAAAAAAAAAAAAAATACAAGTATACCGGTCGACTAGAGAACCTCCTCCATGTTTTCGTCGGTTAAAAAAGAGGGAAAACTTATGGCTGACATAATGATTAGAACATATTAGATACAATTGGTTTCTGCAGCAGATTTTAAACAGCTCCCAGTGACGATTGAATAAGAGTCTGTAAAATTTATTAGATTTACTTATCAGTACGGCTGCAATTTTGTCAAGCCATAAATTTTCACAATGCTGTCTAACTTTTCAAAGTGCTTTTTGAAAGTCCAAAAATTTTCAAAATGCTGTGATTTGCACAAAAATGGTTTCACTTTGAGATTTATTTTATTTTTTAATTCATCATATCTATTTTAATAGTAATTAATATTCTTCTGAAGCTTAAAAATTATCAATATGTGTCTTAAACATTTAGAAGAACAGATTTATAGCAAAATAATGATAAAATTAGCTAATAATAAGCCGATTAATTTTCAAAAATCAATGTGCATACCCACTGAAGTTGTGCCAAATGACATCTTAAAAGTGTGGTTAACCTTTTAATCAAGTATTTTAAGATCAACAGACCTCTCATGAACACCCAAAACCATTTTTATCCCCTATTTTCGGTACAAAATAGCAAGATGCAACAAATGCTTAAATTTTTTTTTTTATTTATTCATTAGTTTGTATATTTTAAGCATAATATAGCTTAAAACAGGATGTTTTCTACATTAAATGTAATCAGTTATTGTTAACTTCAGTGTTTTCAGAACTCTGAAACAGTAATTTTTTATTTGCCATCTTAGGTAAACGGAACACTGCCATTTCGTTCTCGACTTATTGTAGCTCTAGAGTTAAAATTGTCTATCAGCATTTCATATAAAAACTAAAGCTGACATTATTTTCATTTTTGATTTAATTTTAATTATTTCTAAATTTTTCAGAAGTAAGTTTCATTTTAATGGATGTTTTCTATAGTTAAATAACAGTACATTGCTTTATATTAATTTTACAATAAGTGGGATAAAGAATTCATAAGTAGTTTTTGTTGAATTGAGTTCAGCCTTGAACATTTAAACAACTTTTATTAATTTAAGTTTGGCTACTGGCTGCGTTACTATAGCAACCTATTTGTTGCTTTCTAAAGTTATTATTATTTCTTTCTTCTCTTTTTTACTTCCTTTTACGTAGTAAAGGAAGTATTGTGATCGCGAAAAAAAAAAAAAAATATCACTCAAATTTGAGTCTAAATTTTGATTTTGCTCACCGCCGAATGAATTTTCAGTAGTTTTTTCGACCTGTCAGCTTGTGCATATGTACCTACCAACATATAAGCCGCCGAAAAATCCTTTTCAACCACCCCCGAGTTAATTACGTCTAGTTTTCTCGTGACGTCTGTATGTACGTATGTGTTAATGTATGTATGTGGGTCGCATAACTCAAAAACTATATGCCCTAGAAGCTTCTAGCTTAGTATGTAGGCTCTGAGGATGGTCTAGTTGTGCACCTCCCCTTGTGGTTGCATTCGAATGTTCCCAAGGGGGTGTTTTACCCCTTTTTTGAGGTAAATCAGTGTTAATTTCAATGCAGATTCAAGTGATATGAATTGGCGCGACCACTTGGCGATATGTTGCCAAGCTTTTGGTCGCCAAGCTTGACATATCGCCAAGTTGGCGAAAAAATTATTTTTTGAATTTGGGTTCGACTTGGCACTATTGGCGATATTTTGCGAAAAATTTAATGAATGATCTTAAAATCAGCAATATTTAGAAAATTAACCATTGAAAAATATTTTTTGCATTGTTTCGTGGCAGATTAGGGGAGTAAATATTTGAATTGTTACCTTGCTCACTTTTTTTAACACTTAGGCAAATACTAAGAAATTTACACGTAAAAGGAAGTAGTGTGGGGTCCATACCAGATTTTTGCTCTTATATGTTGTGATGTGTTTTCGTGTATGTTAAATTAAACTCCTTTTTATCCTTCATGTATTTGCAATTTGTGCTTAAGCTTCCACTACTCTCCTAAAGTCCAACAGGTTATGGCCCCCAAAGTAAGCACATAAAGATTTTAATTGTAAATTTAAAGTAGTATTGATTTCTAGTTATATTATAGCTACATTTGGTTATACACTGCGATGCAAAAGTTTAGACAAAATGCAAATATGTGAATAAAAAGAAAACTATTCAACGAAATGCTTTCAAATTTCTACTGCAGGTACACAATATGGTCCCAACTACGTGTCTGGAGTTCTTATAACTGCAACTGGAATCAAATTTTGGATATTACAAAAGACATTTTTTTACATTGTTGCAAAAGTTTAGACAATAGTCATATTTTATGCAAATATCCCTTGAAATGTGATTGGTGGAGGAAATGCGGGACTGTATTATTCATTTATACAGTGCAGAGATTGCTGAATAAATAATCAAAATATCCAAAGCTCTTTAGTTCTCGTGTAAAGAAGATGAGAAAGTTTGGAAGCCGAAATTTGAAAATGAACCTACTTTATTAATCTTTTGTCTTTTAAACCGGCTCTAGTATGGTAGTACATTGTTTTTTACTTTGTGGAGAGCAAATTCAGACATGCATATCGATCAAAAAGTCCAAGAACAATTATATTTCTTAAGGATGAAGGAATTGAAAAAAAGGGCCCAGACTGACGATTCACCCCTTAATCCTACAAAACTTCAACTTGGGTCAAAAACAGCACGTGACAGCATAAGTAGATAAACAACTGAATCGGAATGCATAAAAAAAACAAAGAATTGTGCCTGAGCCTTTTCGGACAGAGTGTCCAAAATAAGCCAGATTTTAATGTGAAAAGCAGCATATGTATCATCGTGACTAAAAAATGAGTGGTACTTTCTTTGATAAAAATTATTAAAATTGGGTTGGCCTAGATGGATTATAATTCTTTTCGCCGGACTTGAGAAATATCCAATGATCATATGCTGTGCTGCTTTTACCAATAAAATCTGGCTTATTTGGGACACTCTGTCTGAAAAAGCTTAAGCACAGTTCTTTGTTTTTTTTTTATGCATTCCGATTCAGTTGTTCATCTACTTATGCTGTCACGTGCTGTTTTTGACCCAAGTTGAAGTTTTGTAGGATTAAGGGGTGAATCGTCAGTCTGAGCCGTTTTTTCAATTCCTTCATCCTTAAGAAATACAATTTTTCTTGGACTTATTGATCGATACGCATGTCTGAATTTGCTCTCCACAAAGTAAAAAACAATGTACTACCATTCTAGAGCCGGTTTAAAAGACAAGAAATTAATAAAGTAGGTTCATTTTCAAATTTTGGCTTCCAAACTTTCTCATCTTCTTTACACGAGAACTTAAGAGCTTTGGATATGTTGATTATTTATTTAGCAATATCTGCACTTTATAGTTGAATAATAAAGTCCTACCTTTCCTCCATCAATCACATTTCAAGGGATATTTGCATAAAATATGACTATTGTCTAAACTTTTGCAACAATGTTTAAAAATGTCTTTCGTAATATCCAAAATTTGGTTCCAGTTAAAATTTTAAGAACTCCATACACGTATTTGGGACCATATTGTGTACCTGCAGCAGAAATTTGAAAGCATTTCGTTGAGAAGTTTTATTTTTGTTCACATATTTGCCAATTGTCTAAACTTTTGCATCGCAGTGTAGTAGCAAAATGGCGGATTTTCGCAGTGATATTGTTAAATTGAATAATCACAATTATTCTAACTGGAAATATACAGTTCAGCTGCTTTTGATGAATGATAATTTGTTTGAGAAGGTCGTTAAGCAAGAAAGACCAATTCCGGAAGGGAATGCAAACAGAAAGCTAATCAGTGAATGGGATGCTGCCGATAATAAAGTTCAAGCATGTATCGGACTTAATGTTGAAGATGATCAGCTTATTCACATCAGAGGAAAGAATACAGCTAAAGAAATGTGGATTGCACTTAAAGATTATCATGAGAAAAGTACTTTGACAAATAAAGTTCATTTAATGAGATTGATCTGTTCGTTAAAACTTGAAGAAAGTGGAAATGTTTCACAACATATTGTAAGGACGCAAGAACTATTTTTAAAGCTTAAAGACATTGGTGAAGAATTACTTTCGGACAGTTGCAGTGTAGCGATGCTTTTGAGCAGTTTGCCTAGAAGTTATGATCCTTTAACTACAGCATTGGAAACTCGTTATGAATCTGAGTTAACGTTCGCTGTTGTCCAGGAAAAGGTCATTGCTGAATATGAGCGTAGGCAACATGCAGAAGAAACTCCCGATAATTCTTCCGAAAGAATGATGAAATTTACTTCAAGTAAAGACTTTAAGAAAAATAATATGAAATGTTACTTTTGTCAAAAGCTTGGACACTGTAAGCAGAGTTGCACTAAATATATAAAATGGAAAGAAAAACATCCAAATAAACTGAATACAATTGAGCGGCAAGATAATTTATTATCAATTAGAATTCGTTCAGAAAATTGGATTTTGGACTCTGGTGCTACTCCGCATGTAACAAATGATAGAAAATTCTTTTCTTCCCCAGACACTTCATATAAAGCTAAAATTGAAGTTGCAAATGGAGAATTAATTGAAGCTTGTGGTATAAGAACAGGAAATTTATTGCTTAGGAATCAAGAAGGAAATGTGACATCAGTTGTTTTATCCGATGTGCTTTACTCTCCGAAAGTTATAGGCAATATAATTTCAGTTCGACAGTTAACTTTATGCAATTTTTCAGTACATTTTATAAAAGGTTTTTGTGAAATTTTAAAAGATGGGAAGCAAGTAGGATATGCAGAATCAGCAGGGAATTTGTACAAGATGGTTCAACCACATAAAGTTCATGCGTCGATTGAACATACAGAGAAGTGTATTCATACATGGTATAGAAAAATGGGACATAGAGATCCAGAAGCAATAAGGAAAATGCATGCTGAAGGACTGTTAGCAAATATAAAAATAGAGGACTGTGGCATCAAAATGTCTTGTGACACGTGCATGAGAGGAAAACTTACACTTCTACCTTTCCCAAAGAAATCAGCAACCGAATCAAGTGATCCATTAGACTTGATTCATATAAATGTCGCTGGACCAATGCAAACTGCGACACCAAGTGGAAAAGGATATGTCGTCACATCTATTGATGATTTTTCAAGATACACTCAGGTGTATTTACTGGCTCATAAATCTGAAGTTTCTGAGATGTTGAAAAGATACATTGTTTTAGTTGAAAACAAATTTGAAAGAAGAGTAAAGATTATTCGATCTGATTGTGGTGGTGAATATTTAAATATGCACTTAAAGAATTATTTAGGAAGTAAAGGAATCCAAATTCAACTAACAGCAGCTTACTCTCCACAACAAAATGGCGTAGCCAAATGCAAAAACAGAACTTTGATTGAAATGGCACGTTGCATGCTGATTGATGCAGACTTACCTAACAAGTTTTGGGGTGAAGCTGTAGTGACTGCCAATTTTATTCAAAACAGAGTTCTTACTAGACTGAAGAAGCTAACTCCATATGAGCTGTGGAATAAGGAAAAGCCTAAAGTTAAAAATTTCCAGATATTTGGTTCCAAATGTTTTGTTCATGTGCCTTCTCAGAAATGTCAGAAACTTGATAACACGGGCAATAAAATTATTTTTCTTGGATACGATGAAGAGTCGAAAGCTTATCGTTGCTATAATCCATCTACTCAAAAAGTTATAATTAGCAGAGATGTAAAATTCTGATCTGAAACGCACAGAAGTCATGAGGGGTCAAATGATTTAAAGGTGGAATGTAAAAATGAATCAAAGATAGAAATACAAAATGAAGAAGCAGACATTCAGGAGGAGAAGAATGTTCCATCTCGAGTTTCTCAATGATCAACTAAAGGTATTTCTCCTAAACGACTGATTGAAGACATTCATGTTTCAGCAAATGAAGTAAAAGAACCAGGATCTTATATTGAAGCAACATCCAGCAAGTTCACACAGGAAGGGTTTGATGTCTTTGAAACCGAGCAGAAATCGTTAGAAGATTACAAAGTGTTGTTAGCTCCGGTAATACGTCAAACAACAGGTCGCACTCTGTTATCAGTTGCAGCAAAACAAAAACTGGTTGTTTATTACTTCAATGTCAAAACTGCATTTCTGAATAAGTTAAATGAAGTGAAAGGCATAAAACAACCTCCAGGCTTCATAAAAGGAGATCCATCTCAAATTTGCTTATTAAGGAAAAGTAAATACAAAGTCAACCAGATAGAATTTTCTAAGAGAAAAATGTTGCATCAGAAGTTGTATAAACAAGGAGGAGTGTTAAATTGATTTCAGCCTTGAACGTTTAAATAACTTTTATTAATTTAAGTTTGGCTAGTGGCTGCGTTACTATAGCAACCTATTTGTTGTTTTCTAAAGTGATGATTATTTCTTTCTTCTCTTTTTTGCTCTTATATGTTGTGATATGTTTTCGTGTATGTTAAATTAAATTCCTTTTTATCCTTCTTGTATTTGCAATCCGTGCTTAAGCTTCCACTACTCTTCTAAAGTCCAACATCATATCCACACTGAAATATAGCTAATAGAACAACTTATTTCAGGGATTGATATATATAATAACAAGCAATTACCAATAAATGGTGAAGCACTGCACCGGCTATTGCATGATTTAAAGATTCGGAAATTATCATTGTCAAAAAGATGCTTAATGTCGTGTTCTGGCTAGATGATTGATGTCTAGTCAATTAATGTAACACAAGAACCATGCTGTTCTGCGTGAGAGGTTACCGGTTTATTATTTACATGGCATACAGTTACGAATACAGTTACACGTTAATACTTTACAGTTACAGTTAAAATGATAATATCTTACAACTTCCTCCACCCATTTTGAAGAATAGAAGAATATATACAAAATTTACAAGTTCAGTCTATCTGGTGCTTTGCGAATTCTAGAGGATCGTCTCAGTGGTGTTGTGGTTTCAGGGGTAACCACTGGAACTGGATTCGACGGTGGAGTTGTAGCAGTTGGCTGAGGAGGTGAGGATGGTGTGGAAGGATCATCAGATAAACTTTCACTGAGTGATTCCTGTGTAGAATCACTAGAAGATTGATCTGTACTTGCAGCTGGAGCAGATGAACCCTTGTAACTTTCTGAGCCTCTGGAAGGATAAAATTGATTTGGGTTGTACTGTTGATATTCTGTTGGGAAATTACCAGCCGGTCGAATTTGGTCAATGTGACGTCTGATCAAAACTCCATCAACTAATATAGTATATTGTAGCTGTCCATCTCTCGATACAATGTTGCCGAAAACCCACTTACGGTTTGGAGCACTGTAATTCCTGATTGCAACTTTGTCTCCAATTCCAAAAACTCGATCTCTGAAATATATGCTATTTCCCCTTTGTTTATCTTCGATTTCTTTCTTAAGTTCTGGCTTTACAAGATCAATTCTTGTTCGTATTTCTCTCTTAAGAAAAAGCATCGAAGGACTCTGGCCTGTTGTACTGTTTGGAGCTTTTCTATATTGTGTGAGAAATATTGCCAATTTTTGTCTTAAGGATCCAGGTGTTGCGGTGGTAAAAAGATAAAAGGAATGAATGAAAACATTTAAACATTGTGCGTTGTGTAAAAACATGTTAAGGGTGATGCATGAATAAAACCAATAATGATGAAACAAAGTTTTTTGACTTACCGTACTTGTTTATTGATACATTTTCGACGACGATTACATTTTCACACACACAACAGAATTTGGTTCATTATCACACTCCATCAATACAGTACATTACACAGTTGTTATTTGGATCGAGAGTCATGCATCCTCACGCCAGCATGGCCTATGAAGATTCTAAGACTTTGCACAGTTGCAAGGTTCCGACCAAAAGTTCGGGATATTGATGATAGTCCATTTTTCCCGAATGAGGTACTTGTTAAAGTTCATCAGGCCAGCATGACCTATGAAGACTCCAAAATGCTAATCAGCATGTCCTAGATTAGGCCTATTGATAGATGGAACCAAAGTTCGAATTTGATGATCGATATTCATCCGAAAAACTTCTAAAATGCAAGGATAAATTTAATTTTCTTGATTAATTTTATAATTCGATATCTATGATGTACAGATTATTTTTATATTTTATCGCCGGAATTTTTTCTTACGCCTTTTCCAAACGCATCTTAGCTTTCCGAGGGGGGAGAGAGCGCACACCACACCAACACCTTCCCTCTTAGCAACTCCGCAACAACGGGGGAGAAAAAAAAGATGACTTGCAATATTCTTTTCTGGAGAGAGACCGTCCTGGATTCCCATTGGCTCTTTACCCCAGACAAGAGCCAGTCTCGAACTCAGATGGTGGTTGACAAGCCATACACATGAAAACAGCGTCTCACCTCTTCAATACTCCGGCAGCGCTTGAGATTGTTCCGGCAGCAAAGGAAGAAGTGAAGATACACAGCCGA
The DNA here is from genome assembly GCA_038373865.1 of Uloborus plumipes. NCBI lineage: Eukaryota > Metazoa > Arthropoda > Arachnida > Araneae > Uloboridae > Uloborus > Uloborus plumipes. Next base: position 16,955 of record JAXGGA010011336.1, read on the forward strand.
GAGGAATGACTGCTGCTGAAGTGAAGGCATCTGCGATGTTTGTTTACATGGGAAGGGTGCACAGCAAGGGTTTGTTGCCGTGTGTTGGCGTAGGATTAATGAGGAATGTGAAAGTCTTTCTTTCACATCTCTACCCCCCGGCAGAGAAAAAGTGGCGTGTAACGTATGTATATATATATAATGAAATCAATTTTAAAATGGACCAAAGACATTCATTATCATAACATAATTTAAAAAATTGGTAAGTCAAAATCAAAACATTAATGCAACACAATCTGAAAATTTGGTAAGTCAAAATCAAAACATTATTGAAACACAATCTGAAAATTTGGTAAGTCAAAATCAAAACATTATTGGTTTACCCCAGCCTTTTCAAGAATCACTTCAGATCCAAAGAAGAATGATCAACCAAAAAAAATTTTTTTTCACCAAATATGAATCATTAATTTATAAATTTCAAAGCAAAACTGCTTTTACTCTCTCATAATAGCAATGAACATGTTTTTTTCTTTTTGAATTACTACAGTATGTACACATGATAGATAAAATTGAAGCAATTGTCTAAAATAACTCTTAGCAGTACCAGCCTAACTAAAAATTACAATTCTGAGGTCGCGAGTCTCAGAAATAAAGACATTCAACTTATTATTTCACCACATATAATACACAATTGAGCAAAACAACAGCAAGAAATTCAAACTTCATTACAATACATATTTCAATTTTATTCAAACTCTTTTCTTCTCTCTCTTTTTTTTTTTTTTTTTTTTGGATTAATTAGCACTAAAAATTTTACTAAAATGCAGTTTGATTGGCTTTTCGGTTGAATCATTAACATTTTGAACCAGATAGTTGTTATTTCTAAATTTTTTGGTTATGAAATAAGGGCCTTTATACTTTGGCATAAAAACATATGGCTTGTGAAAATTTTTTATGAAGACCCTATCGCCATCCTTAAATTCAGTGACTTTTCTGCCTTTGAGTTGACTTTTGTGCTGATCAAAAAACTTTGCTTCACTTTCAATAACTAAGGCTTTATTTTCCTTAGAGGATTCATTAATTTGTTTGATATATTTGTCGTATTGAGGGCCTACAATTGGATCAGAAAAAATATTCATAGGAGTATTAATTTCCCTACCGAAAAATAGTTGGGCAGGAGAAAAATTGGTAACGCTATGAACACTGGCATTGTAGTGCAGTTTAAACAATAGAAGTTTCTGAGACCATTCGAAGGTATTTTCTGATATAGATGCTATTGACTCCTTTAAAATTCGGTGGCACCTTTCCACCAAGCCGTTCGTCGAAGGTAAATAAATGGATGATTTCCTATGATCTATATTTAAACTCTTGAAAAATGACTCGATTTCGTCCGAAATGAAGTTCTTAGCATTGTCGGAAAGAATTACTTTGGGAATACCATAGCTTGAAAAATAATCATTCAGACACCTAATAATTACAGATGATGTTATACTGCTTAGGGCATAAGTTTCCAAAAATCTCGAATACTGATCCAGAATTGTTAAAATAAAAAATTTCCCATCTGTGGAACGACACAATTTCCCCACACAATCTATTGAAAGACTCTGTCCACTAACCAATCCAGATTTTGAAATGAATTCAGGTTTTGATTTACTTGGTTTGGGCTTGTTAGCTAAACAACTCTCACAAGACTTACAGAATGCTTTGACTTTAGAAAACATGGAGGGAAAGTAGTACAACTTTTTCAGAAAATTGTAAGTTTTTTGAGTGCCAAAATGAGGTATATGAGCATTTTCAATACAAGGAATAACTAACTTTGATGGGATGTAAATTCTTTTGACAGTTTGTGTTTTACCTCTTCTCTTAACCTTAATGCATTTTTGTAAGATGTTATCCTCATTGACACAAAATTCTTTAGAAAAATTCCCCTCATTGTTTTTAAGCTTGTCTATGATGTCTAGAACATCTTTATCCTGTTGTTGTTCCTGAAAAATTATTTGATTCGAAAGATCATGTTTAGGCTGAAAAAGGTTTAAATTGTTTGTAGTTAATTCCTCATCATACACTCTACTCAAATAATCAGAAGGATTTAATGAACCTTCAATGTGTTCAATGTTGTATGTGAAATCTTGTAGAAAAAGCATCCACCTACACACTATGTCAGGCTGTTTGTCTAGTTGAATAAAATTGGTCAAGGTTTTAGCATCGGTAAGAATGGTGAACGGAATACCTAGCAATTGTTCTCTGAAGTGTTTAACAGATGCAAAAATGGCATAAAGCTCCCTTCGGATTGAGGGATACCTCGACTCAGCAGGAGATAACTTTTTTGAATAGAATTCTATTGGGAGAAAAACATCATTAACTCTTTGCATCAGGATTGCCGACAAGGCCTCCCGACTAGCATCAGTCACTAAAAAAATAGGGGCATTTGGAGTAAAAGATTTAAGTGTGGGTTTCTTAAGAATGGTGTCCTGAATCTGATCAAAAGCATCTTGACATTCATGAGACCAGAAGAAGGGAACATTTTTCTTAGTTAAATTTACAATGGGTGAAACAATTTCTGCATATTTATGAATTAAGTGTCTAAAATAGTTGGTCATGCCCAAGAAGGTTTGAACTTGTTTCACATTCTTGGGAATAGGAAATTTTGTCACTTTGTTGATATTGTTTTCAGATGGAGAGAACCCATTGCTATTAACAGTATATCCTAGGTAATTTATGCTAGGTTTGCATAGTTGCAATTTCTTAGGATCCAGGGTGAGATTGAAAAGTTTAAGTCTGTCGAAAACAGTTTGCAAAATCTCCATTTGCTCTTGGATAGACTGGGACGCAATTATGATGTCATCCAGAAAAAATTGTAAATTGGGACCTTTTAAGTGGCCCAGGGCTTTAGAAATCAGCATGTGAAAATATGAAGTACTTAGTCGACTACCAAAAGGCAAACGAGTAGGTTGAAAATTTCCTAACTCTGAACAAAAAGCCAACTTTTCCCTGTCCTGTGGTCTTAATTTGATTTGAAAAAAGGCTGCCTTTAAATCCAAAACGCAGTAAAGCTTCTTTCCAGCAATGTTTTGAATAATGTCATTAATTTTTGGTAAACAAATCTTGTAAGGTTCAGTGATAGCATTAAGAAGTCTGTAGTCGACAACCATGCGGAATTTTAAATTTTGTTCTGGCTCATTAGTGTTTGGAGTTTTGCGAACAAAAATAATTGGAAAACAATAGTTGGACTTGGTCTCTTCAATTATACCTGCCTCCAATAACTGCTTAATCTCTTGTTGGGCAAAAGCATGAGCAATTCTAGGAATGGGGTAGGGTTTCGATTGTAAAGGAAATTCATGTAAGGTTTTGAATTCAGGAATTACAGCATCTGTGCAACCTAAGGTCTTATAGGATTTGGAAAAAACAGGATAATTGTCCATGAGTAGTTTCTGCATTTTAACTCTGTCACATTCATTTAAGTGATTTAAATCAAAATCATGGATAGAGAGTTCATCTTTTCTTAAGTTCAAAATTTCCTGCATATTTAAATGATTAATTTGTAAAACTTCGGTTTGATTGGTTGACTGTATTATGTCATTTTCAAAAAATTCCTGCACCGAACCTAAATTCTGACCCTTTTGAATAACAAGATCATTGTTTGAAGTGTTTTCAATAATTATGGAAAAACTATTTGAATCCTTCGCATAATGAATAGAGTCCAGCATACTGCATGATTTTTTTATATTGCCAGGAGAGAAAATTAATAATTTAGAGTTTTTGAGCTCCTTAGGGGTCCTAAGGCTGATAATCTCAAATGAGTTAGATTTAATTCTGAGATTAGAAGGAGATTTAATTTTGATTATGTTGTCAGATTTATTACAATTTTGGGATTTGGAACAGGATTCAACAGTGGTTTCATCAGAATTGACCACATTCATAGTTTGATTGGAGTTTGATGTCATAAAATGCAATGTGGTTTTGTCCGAAATGATTCTCTTATTTACAGAATCCAAAATAATTTTGTTCCGGTGAAAAAAATCATACCCAAGAATTATGCTGTAATTCGAGTTCCAATTAAAATTGGTAACAAAAAATAAACCAGAGAACCATTTGTCTTGGATTTTGAATTTAAGGTCTATGGCTGATGAGTAGGGAACATAGTCATTATTAATTGTTTTGATTCGAACAGATCTGGACACATAATGTATTTTAGTAGTCTGTTTCATTTTTGTTAGAGCTTCTTGCTGAATGAGTGATAAATTTGCACCACTATCTAAAAGTGCTTCATAATGGTTAGAAGCCACAGTAATTTGAATAATAGGTAAAGAATTGTCTGAATTAGTACAGGACATTACGACCTTAACATTAGACTCATACTGAACATTTGCAAAATTTTTTGTGTTGTTGCTGTTCTGTGGTGAGCTGTCAAGTTGCCCCCTATCAATATTCTCTAGTTTGGAAACATTTGAGTTGAGATTCGAATTCATTCTTTGTGCATCAAAATTGACATAATCAGAATTAGCCCATCTACTAGTACTGCCAAATTTTAGGTCAGTGGTAGCATTAGTTTGGTTTTTGCCCACTGCCTGCTTTTTGTCATATTCTGAGTGGGACATAGTTTGATTAGTATGTACATTTGATGAAAAAGGTAAGGTAGAAGGCCCTATTCGAAAATTATCTTCATTGTGGGTTTCCGCGTCTTTACAAAGGCCATTACTGTTGTCCCGAAAACCCATGTCTAGTTTAAAGAATGTTTATTTTGGTTTCTGTCATATGGGGTATTGAACCTTCCCCTATTTCTGGAAAAATGTCCCCTGTATCCAGAGCGACTCCTGCGAAAATTAAATTGCCCCCCACGAGAACTAGCATAACCACCACGAGAATTAAATTGGTCCCCCCTTGAGAAAAATTGACCCCCGTTAGAACTAAAATGCCCCCCACGAGAATTACCAGGAAAAAACCAGCACTGAGTTGTCAAGTGCCCCTTATGGCAAATGTGACATTGAACAGTGGGATTATGAACGGAAGTTGATGGAACTGCCTGATTGAAATTTTGAGCACAGCCTGAATTTAGAGAGTTGATTTCATGCTGAAAGACTGGCGCAGCAGGATTTAAAGTGCAGGACTGTTTCAAGTTAGCAATTGATTCAGAAAGTTTCTGAATCTTGTCATTTGTAACTGCTTGGCTCTGCAATAACACATTGATTTCAACTTGTGAAGGCTGAATGGGAAAGTTATCATTGTTGCTTAAAGCCCTTTCTACATTTTTTGCAATTCGTACAGCACTTTCAAAAGTTTTGGGACCTTGTTTTTCAACCTCTATCTTAAAGTCAGGTCTTAGAGCCTGCAAAAATTTTGACAATTTAGTTTTCCCCATTAAGTCCAAAATATCTAACGTGGAGTTATTATTGGGGTTTAGGTATGCATCCGCAGAATTTGAAACCATCTCAGCTAACTCCTGGACAGATTGATTGGGTTTATGAGAAATATCCCAGAAGGATTTTTGTAGAGATTCAAAGTTAGTTTGTTTTGAGAATTTTTTCCTCAGTTCCTCACACAACTCTGAAAAAGTGGCAACCGAATTCTTTTCAAGAAATTTTGATGCAAATTCATAGGCTTTGTCTCTTAATTGTAATTTTAGAACAATAATTCTTTTATCTGCAGACCATTTCTCTAGTTTAGCTATATCCTCCATACTACTAATAAATGTATTCACATTTTCATCATTTTTACCTGTGAAGGTAGGTAGCAGGGAAATTAAAGAATTAGCCATGATCAGAGTTCTGTGAAAATCGAAGGAAAAGGCAATTAAAAAAAATTGCTTAAAATCAAAATGCAATTGAAAAATTATCATCCATTAAAAAACAGCTTAAAAAATACACAATGACTTCATTTTGATGTTAAAAAGTGTGCATAATACCAAAAAGCAATGATGTCAATATACACGAAACGCAAGCAACAAATCAATTAAATCATCCATCATTAAACAAATTCCCATTTGCAAAGAATGCCCTTTTTCAAAAGAGTCAAAGCATGTAAAAATATCAATTCATGTAAAATACACAACACAAAGGAGAAAAGCAAATTTAACTTCATGAAAAATGACCCTAATTCATAACATATACCTTGTGATTAGGAAATTCAGCAAAATTAATTAAAAATATGATATTTTAACACAATGAGAAAACATTTTACACAATTAATATCATTCCTTCCTATGGATCTGAAGTGAGAATCAAAATCATTTGCATGTTTCCGCAATGCATCACCAAGGAAAAATGAGTATTAATAACCCAGCACGAACCTTATTTAAAAAATTTAAAAACATAGCTTTTTGTCACGGCACCATTTTAATGTTGCGGTATTGAAAAGATAAAAGGGAATGAATGAAAACATTTAAACATTGTGCGTTGTGTAAAAACATGTTAAGGGTGATGCATGAATAAAACCAATAATGATGAAACAAAGTTTTTTGACTTACCGTACTTGTTTATTGATACATTTTCGACGACGATTACATTTTCACACACACCACAGAATTCGATTCATTATTTCACTCTATCAATAAAGTACATTACACAGTTGTCATTTGGATCGAGAGTCATGCATCTTCACGCCAGCATGGCCTATGAAGATTCTAAGACTTTGCACAGTTGTAAAGTTCCGACCAAAAGTTCGGGATATTGATGTGATAGTCTCATTTTTCCCGACAGAAGGGTGTGTGGGATGTGACTTGTTAAAGTACGTCAGCAGGCCAGGCGATGACCTAGATGTAAGGACGATGCCAAAATGACAAGATCAGCATGGTCCTAGGAGAAGAGTCCTATGTTGGTAGATAGTGATGGACCAAAGTTCGAAAGTGATGGATCGAATAAGTCATCGCCAAAAACTTCTAAAATGCAGGCTAAGGCAGATTTCAGATTAATTATATAATTCGATATCTATGATGTACAGATTGTTTTATATTTATCGCCGGAATTAGTTCTACGCCGCTCCAAACGCATCGTAGCTGATTCCGAGGGGGAGAAGCGCACACCACAACCGACACCTCCATCTAGCAACTCCCGCAAATAACGGGGAGAAAGAAGATACATTGCAATATTCTTTCTGGAAGAGACCGTCTGATTCCCATTGGCTCTTTACCCCAAAAAGAGCCTGTCGGCGAATCAGAGGTGGTTACAGCCATACACATGAAACAGCGTCTCACTCTTCAAAGACACCGGCAGTGCTTGTGTGATGGGCCGATGTGTGTGGGGGGGGGTCATGAGAGGGGGGGGGGGGGGAGGGGGGGGGTGGATGTACGACCATTTTTTGGGTTTTGGGTGGGGTGAGGGGGGGGGGGGGGGGGTTTTTTTAGGGGGGGGGGGTGGTTTTTTTTGGGGGGGGAGGGGTGGGGGGGGGGGGGGGTTGGGCGGGGGGGGGGGGTGTTTTGGGGGTGTTGAGTTGGGTGTTGGGGGTTTTGGGGGGGGTTGGGGTGGGGGGGGGGGGGGGAGGGGTGGGGGGGGGGGGGGGGAGGGGGGGGTGGGAGGGGGGGGGGGGGGTGGGAGGGGGGTGTGGGGGGGGGGAGTTGGGTGGGGGGGGGGGGGGGAGGGGGGTGGGGGGGGGGGGGGAGGTGGGGGGAGGGGGGAGGGGGGTGGGGGGGTGGGGGGGGAGGGGGGGGGGGGGGTGGGGGGTGGGGGGGGGGGGGGGGGGGGGGGGGGGTGGGGGGGGGGGGGGGGAGGGTGGGGGGTGGGGGGTGGGGGAGGGGGGGGGGGGGGGGGGGGGGGGGGTGGGGGGGAGGGGGAGGTGGGGGGGGGGGGGGGGGGGGGGGGGGGGGGGGGGTGGGCGGGGGGGGGGGGGAGGGGGGGGTGGGGGGGGGGGGGGGGGGGTGGGGGGGTGGGGGGGAGGTGGGGGGGGGGGGGAGGGGTGGGGTGGGGGGGGTGGGGGGGGGGTGGGGGGGGGGGGGGTGGGGGGGGGGGGGAGGGAGGGGGTGGGGGTGGGGAGGAGGGGGGGGGGGGGGGGGGGGGTGGGGGGGGGAGGGGGGGGGGGGAAGGGGGGGGGGGGGGGGGGGGGGGGTGGGGTGGGGGGGGGGCGGGGGGTGGGGGGGGATTGAGAATTTTGAGTAGCATATTTATTATCGCCGAATTGTGTTATTCCTTATAGCTGCCAGTCATCGCAAACGTCATGCTTAGCTTGTATCGGAGGGGGGAGAGTGTCGGCACACAACACCAACAACGCTTCATCTAGCACATCGCGGCAAAAAAAAAAACGTGGGGTGCGGAAAAAGAATATGAATGCAAAAGTTCTTTGCTGTTATGAGAGACCTGTGCCTGGTATTCCGCAGAGTGGCTCTTTGGCGCCCCGATAGCAAGATCGCCGGTCCACGAACTCACGGGGGCGAGAGGGTGTTATGAGCGCGATGCCTACAGCATGAAAAGGGGGGCAGCGTTCACACCTAGCTCAATGCGCTCCCGGCAGCGCAGAGCGAAAAAGTGTAAGTGTGCACAGAGCCCGAGTAGGAATGTACAGCTGCTAGTGTGAATGCGATGCGAGTGCGACATGTATGTGTTTACATGTGGAAGGGGGTGCGGCGCAGGCGAATGGTTTGTTGGGCCGTGTGTGTATTGGTAATGAGGAACGTTAAATGAGGTGAAAGTTGAAACGTAGCTTTTCTTCAACGACCAGGGAGAAATTCGAGAATGCAGTGATGTGTGCGTAAAAGTGAGCGTGTTTATAGCGAGTAAAACACAGAATCTCTCGAGTGCTTGCCCATTACTTGATGTTGCTTAAGCTGAAAAGGACGCTGTAGTCTATGTGCAAGTGATCCCCAGGCTGTGTCATGGCTAGCATAGCTGTGCACACTCACTCAGAAGTAAGACTGTGGGCCTTTGCGAGCTTGCACCTATGTAATAGTAGGTAGGTCCTTGGAACGTGAGAACAATCGACGGCCAGAAATTAGTCAATCGTGTGTGGAGTGATATAGATAGATCTGCGTAGTGAGAAAACGCTCTATCGCGATTTTGGAATGTGCTGCGTCCAGCTATGAGAGAAGGAAACATGCTACATCCATGTAATGGTGACCCGCAAAATCGACGGTGTATTCTTCTCCCATTGTGGTCTGTTGGATGGGTCTACCCAAAGAATGGACTTTGATTTGTGGGGTGTTGTTGTGAGTGAGTCACATACACAGCACCACAGTTCCTAGGTCCAGAGATCCTTGTAGGCGACATGTCTTGTGCGAGCAATATTCTCCCGAGAGAGACAGACGAATGAGCGAGCTATTGTGCTGTAGTCAGTTAGACGACCAGTGGCCATAGTGAGCCAGCAGAGGTGTGAGCGCGACCAAAATTCGAGGCTTTGCAGAGAGTTTTTTCGAACACTCTACTCTTTAGAGCCATAGAAAATGCGAAGACCGGTGGATTCCAGTACTGTAGGATAGGGTGCTCCTGGTCCGCGCTTCAATCAAGCACCCAATTTAGCATTCTTGTAGAAGAGTGAGGCCTAGTTTGCATCATCGAGAGAGCGTGGTATTGCTTTTTTCCATTCTTTAGCTGTCCACCGGTGAGGTGTCAGTCAGATCTGTAGAGATATGAAACATTGTGAGATGGTCATCAATTACATATAATTCTTCAGCGTTTATAAAGAGTAGATGCTTGTGACAGACATAGATCGGCCGTTCTGTTGTCCTTAGCTGTTGTATAGTTCTATATATAACGCGTCAAGGAAGAACGACAAATGTAGTGCATAGTGTAATGATTACTATGTGCTGGGAGCATACGACCTGGTGGGGGGACGTGCTAGGCTGGGCTAGAGCTGGAATGGGGGAGTGGGAGGGGACTGACTCTTTCTGGGGGGGACTGTGGGGGGTGGTGTGGCGAGGGGTTGTGGGCACTTTGGGGATGGGTGGCTGGGACGTGGGGGCTGACTTCTGGGGGGTGACTGAGGTGCTGAGGGGCTAAATGGCTGCTGAGGCTGGGGGGGGGGCGAGGGAGTGGGACGTAGGGACTGGGGAGGCTGGGGGAACTTGGGGCTGACTGGGGGTGGGGGGGCTTGGTGTGGGGTGGGCGAGGGGGACTGTGGGCGCTGGGGGGGTGGGGACTGGGGCTGGGGGGGAGCGTGAATAGGACTCGAGGGGGAGAGGGGGGGGCCGGCGAGCTGGCGGGAACTGGGAGGTGGAACTTGGGGGGGGGCTGCAACATAACTGCTAGTGCAGGCTGGACGATAGGGAGACTGGGGGCGAGGCTCGGGGGTGGCGTATGGGGGGCGTGGGGGTCGATGCTGGAGGGGGGAGGGTGGGGTGGGGGAGGGACTAGGCGCGAGGGGGGGGGGCTGAGGGGGAGGGGGCTAAGCTGGAGCGATCTGGTTACTGGGGCTCGTGGACTATGGGTGGTGCGATTTGTGAACGCTGCTAGGCTGGGGGCGTGGGGGGGGCGATGGGGGGGGTTGGGAGACTGAGACTAGGTGGGGGGGGGGGGGAACGTGGCGTGGGCTGTTGTGACTTTAGTGGCAGGTGCTGAGGTGGGGGACCGGAGTGGGAACGCGTGTTGGGGGGGGGGGAACTGGCTAGGGGGGGCTGGGAGCGCTGGGACCGGGGACTGGGGACTGGGGGGGGGGGGGCGAGGTGCGCTGGGGGCCAGTGGGGCTGGGGGGGGGGGGACTGGTGGGAGGGGTAACGTACTACGTGAGCGTGCGGGCCAAGGGCGGGGGGTGAGCGGGTGGGGGGGGGTGGGGGGGGGGGGGGGGGGGGGGGGGGGGGGGGGGGGGGGGGGGGGGGGGGGGGGGGGGTGGGGGGGGGGGGGGGGGGGGGGGGGGGGGGGGGGGGGGGGGGGGGGGGTGGGGGGGGGGGGGGGGGGTGGTGGGGGGGGGGGGGGGGGGGGGGGGGGGGGAGGTGCACTGGGGTGGGGGGGGGGGCGTGGGACAGGGGGCTGGACTTACTCTGTGGCTGTGGGGAGCTGGGCACGCGAAGGGGGACTTTGGGAGCGTCTGAATGCAGGGGGGAGAGGGGAGCTCGCGTGCGTGAGGAGGTTTAGGGCGATAGCTGGGGGGTTGGGGGGGGGGGGACTGAGGGTTAGAGAGAAACAGGGGACAGGCGAGGAGGGTGGGGGACTGAGAGGGGGGGGGGGGTGGGTGGAGGGGCTGGGGGGACATGGACTGGTAGACTGGACGAGACGTGGGGGGGACTCTGTGCGAGGATGGACGAGGGGGGAGGGGGGGACTGGTGGGGGGGAGCGGCTGGCTCTGAGGGGCAGCTGGGCTATGGCTGGGAGGCTTGAGGAGGGCGGACGGATGTGGGACGCTCCGCGAGACAGTGTGCTGGCTTGTGGACTGGGGTTGGGGGGCTGGGGGGTGGCTGGTGGGGGCTTGGGGGCTGGCTGGAACGTGGCGCTGGGACAGGGCTAGCGAGGGAGGCGGTGAGGGGGGCTGCTGAGGACTCTAGGGCCGCGAGGGGTGGAGGCGTCTATTGTGGGGAGGGAGGGTTGTGGGCTGCTGGAGGACTAGAGGAGGACTGGGGACTGGAGCTGGCTGGCGGGGGGTGCGGTGGGGTGCGGGAGTGGCTTGAGGAGGGGGAAAAGGGGACAGGGGGGTGGGGGTTGGCGCTGGGGGGGGGACAGGCGCTGGGGACCTGGGAGAGAGTGGACGCTTGGGGGCGGTTTGCTGGAAACATGGAGGAACGTGTGAGGGGCCTGCTGGGACTGGGGGGGGAGACTGAGGGGCGCTGGGAGGGGCTGGACGCTGGAGGGGGGTGGGGGGGCGTGGAAGGCATGCTGGGGTGGCTGGAAGCGTGGTGAGAGGTGGGACGAGGGGGGAGGGGCTGGGGGGGGGACTGGCTGGGGGCACTGGTCGGGGGGTGGTGGTACTGGGGGAAGCTGAGGCTATGGGCTGGAGGACGTGAGGCGTGGTGGGGGCGTAGGGGTGCTGGGGGGGAGGCTGGACGTATGGAGGGTGATGCGACGTGGGGGGACGCGGTTGGGTGTGGGACTGCGGGGCTGGGGACGTTGGGATGACTGCTGGACGCGGGGCTGAGGACCTTTGAGCATGGAGCTGGAGACTGGGGGGGGTGACTGCTGTGGGGTGTACGCTGACGGGGGGCTGTTAGGGAGGGTGGCTGGTTGGACAGGCGTGTGAGCGCGTGGACTGGGGCTGGACAGCTGGCAGGCTGGGGGGGGTTGGCTAGGCGTGGAGTGGCGGGAGACTGGAGACTGGAAGGGGAGGGTGTGCTGGGGGGGCGGAGAGTGCTGGCTGAGGGACTGCTGGGGGGGGGATGCTGGCTGGCTGCTGGAGCAGGGGAAGGGGGGGGGGGGGGGGGGGACTTGGGGGGAACAGGACTGGGCAGGAGCGTGTGAGGGAAACGTGGCGTGGGGCTGGGGCTGTGTGAGGAGGAAGGGGAGGTGGGACATGGGGAGGGGGGGGGGAAGGAGGGGGGGGGTGACTGAGGGGGGCCTCAGGGGTGGCGTGGGGGACACGTGGGATCTAGGGGACTGAGGGCATGGGGTGGTGTGACGAGGGCACGGGGAGGGGGAGAGTGCTAGGGGGTGGAGAGATGGGGACGTGTGGAGCTGGAGTAGTGGGGGCAGGGAGCGGGAGCAGACTTGGATCTGGTGCTAGGGGCACGGAGGGGGAGGGGGGGGGGAGGTGGTGCGCGAGACGTGTGACGGGAGTAGGGGTGGGCTGGGGGGGGGGCTTGGGAACTGGACTGGTGGAGGTTTCTACTGAATTTCTACTCTCTACTCAACTGTTCTAAACTACTCTCTTAACTCACTCAATACTTATCCTTTACGCACTTACTCACTACGTTACTTACTTCTACTCTAATGCCTTACTCTAAACTACTCCATAAGTATCTTCTCTTATCTTTAACTAACTCTCTTACTAAATCTAGTTAGAAAAGTCTGGTGGAGGGACTGGACTTGAGAGGACTGGGGGGACTAATGGAGTGACTGCATACTGGGGGGACGTTGGGGGGGGTGTGACACGTCCAGGTGGACTTGGACTGGGGGGCGCTGGGGACTGGGGCGTGGGGCGAGTGGGCTAGGATGGGGGGCAGGGGGGACTGGGCTGGGGGTGGGGGCGAGGAAGGAGGTGGTGCGTGGGGGATAACTTCTTACTCTATCTAACTCTTCTACTTATAACACTTACGACTCTGTCTTTCTACTCTTCGAAGGGTGGGGGAGGGACTGTGGCTGGGGAAAAACCAGTTGGTATTTGGGGGGGGGCAAGGGGTGGGAGGGGGTGGGAGGGGGCGCTAGCTGGGGGGGGCTGGGAGGCTAGAGGACTGGGTGGCGTGAGGTGTGACTGGGCGGGGGCTATACTGAGGCTGGGACGTCTGGGGGATAACCGAGACTGGGACTACCTGGAGGGGCTAGACACTGGTTGGGCTAGAGTGGCTGTACTTAACTGGGGTTTGCAGTTTAGACGTAGGTGGGGGGGTGACTTGGACGTGGGGGGGACGCTCTTGTACTGTACTGGGCTTGGAACTAGGGGGACTTGCGACGTACTGCGTTGGTGAACTCGAGTGCAGGCTGTGGCTTATGCCGAAGACAACTGGCTGCTGCTAGGGCACTGACTGACTGACTGTGGCTGGTGAGGCTACGATGGTGGCAGGGCTGAGAGTACTCTCTCGTGCTTGGGTAGCTGTGGATGACTGACTTGGGGAGACATTGGGGGGGGTAGACTAACTATACTCTGGACTGGACACTGGACTACTGAAGCTGAAGGGGACCGTGGCGGGGGACTGGGGGGAACTGTGATGGGAGGGGTGGGAGACGTGGGCTAGACGGGGGGGACTGGCAAGGACTGTGGGCTGGCCGAGGGGCTATTACTTGACGTGCTGGGGGGGACGTTGTGGACGGCGGGACAGTGGGACCTAGAAGGAGACTGTGTGAGGGGGGAGGGGGAGAGGGGACTGCGGTGAGGGGGGAGGGACTGTGGATAACGAGGACTGGAGACTAGGGGCGTGGCGTGGGGCAAGGGAGGGGACTAGGGAGCTAGCACGACTAGTGGGGGGCGCCTGGGGGAGGGACGGGGACTGAGCTGACAGCGTGACTGGGGAGGGGGCGCGGGAGGGCAGGGATGGCTATAACAGGGTGGTGGCGCATAGGGCCTGGAACTTGAGGGGGACTGCAGGGGGGAACTGGCGAGTGGGTTGGACGTTGGGGGGGAGAGCTGGGGGAACACTTGGGTAGGCTGGGGATGGGTGGGGGGGGGGCTGGGGGGTGAGGGGGGAGACACTGGGAGCTGGGGGCTGGGGGGGCTGGGCACGTGCCTGGGCTAGGCGGGGGATGGGGCTGCTTTGGAGGGTGGGCGCTGCGGGGGGGGGGGGGGGGGGGGGGGGGGGCTGACCTAGAACCTGCGGGGGAGACCTGGGGGGGTGGGTGAGGAGGGGAGGGTCGGGGGGCTGAGAGAGGGGGGGGGTTGACTTGTGGGCACTGGGGGGGGGTGTGTGGGGGGACGGGGGGAGGGCACAGAGTGCGGGCGCTGTGGCCATGGGCTGGGGGCAACAGGGGGGGCGGGGGGGCACAGGGGGGGACGTGGGGGGCTAGGGACGAGGGTGGGGGCTCTGGGTAACTGCTGGACTGGGGGGGGCTGCAGGGGCATGGGGGGGGATGGGGGGGCGTGGGCGACTGGACAGGACGAGGAGTTGCTTGGGGAGACTGAGGTTGGGGCGTGGTGTCAGGGAGCTGGTGGGGAGGGGTGAGGACTGAAGGGAGGCGGGCGTAAGGCGCGAGGGGGGGGGGTGGGAGCAGGACGTGGCTTGGACTAGGGCGTGGGGACGTCGTGCACTGGAGGGCTAGTGGCAGGGTGAGCGTATGGTCTATGGGAGGGGGCTGGAAGGCTGGGGCTCGGCAGCGAGGCGGGTGCTGGGGGGAGTGGCGTTGGGGGGCTGGGGGTGAGCTGGGGTGAGGGGAGGGGGGGTCTGGGACTGTGATCAGGAGGGACTGGTGTTTGAGGGGGAGGGGGGGGGGACTGGTGGGGGCAGACTTAGCTGGACGCTGGTACTGGGGGGGTGGGCTGGCGTGGCTGGGACTGGGAGGCGAGCTGGCCTACTAGGGCGGCGCTGAAGGGGGCGAGGACACTGTAGACGTAGCTGGGGCGTACTGTCTGGGGGCTTGGCCGAGGGGGGGCCTGGTTGTGGGCTGGGTGGGGTGGGGGGGGGTGGGCTACAGCTACTGGGGGGGGGGGAGGTGGGACTGGGTGGGCTGAAGGGGTGGAGGTGGGTACTAGGGGGCAGACGAGGAGTACCTAGGGGAGCGATGGGGGCATGGGAGAGGGGCCTGGGGGGCTGATTGAGAGCTAGCAGGCTGGCTTGACTGGGAGCTGGGGGGCGACTGGTGGGGGACGAGGGGTGGTGGGAGAGAGGGACTGGCTGGGGTGACGAGGGCTGGGACTGGGGGGTGCATAGAGGTGGGCGAGGTGGAGGGCACTGGGGGGACTGGGGGGTGCTGCAGGGACTGGAGGGGGGCGTGGGCCAGGCTGCTGCTGGCCGAGGTGGGGAGTGGGTAACTGGCTGGAGGTGAGGGGACTGGGGGGAGGTGGAACGCTAGGACTGAGGACTGGGCTGGGCTGGCGCTGGGCTGTGGGCGAGACTGGGGGGTACTGGGGAGGGGGGGGGGGGGTGTGTAGCGTGAGCGGGAAGGGGCTATGGACGAGGGGTGGAGGTGGTGTGGCTGTGCAACGCTTGGGAGGTGTGAGAGGGGGGGGGCTAGGGACTGGGGGGGTGACAGGCGTGCGCTCTAGGAGGGAGCCAGGGGGGATCGTGGCTAATTTGGGAGCAGATGGGAGGGGACTGAGGGGCGCGTGGGTGGGGTGGGCGATCGCTGGGGAGCAGGTGGGTGGGGGGTGACACTAGACTAGAGGCTAGACTGGGGGACTGAGGGGGTGGGTGGGTGCTACTTGGCTGGGGGGGGGATGGGGACTGGGAGGAACTGGGCGGGGGGAGGGCGGGGAGGGGAGCGCGTATGGGAGGTGGGACTGGCGGGCCTGGAGCGAGTGGGTAGAGGGACGCGTGGACCTGGCGGGAGGGGGCGGACTGACTGAGGGGGCGTGGGACTGCAGGGGGGTGGGCTGGAACGTGGGAGGCCTGGGGGTGGAGGGGGGGGCGTGCGATGGCTGGGCTGAACTTAATTTTACTGGGGGGGGTTGGGTGATGCTGGGACTTAGACTACTGACCGTCGTCTGGAAGCATAGGCTGGGTGGGACTGTCTGTGGGGGGGCTGTGGGCTAGAGACTGGTGGCGAGACCTTTGGGGAGGGAGGGAGTGCTGGTATCTGCGTAGAACATAGCTAGGGACATACTTAGAGTGCTTGTAGTCTGGGAGGGGCTAGCTCAGTGGGTAGAGTGGAGGGACTGGCGTGTGCTGTGAGGGGGTCTTTGACTCTAAGGACTGGGGAGGGGGGGCTGGGCGGGGGGCGAGGGGCTATAGCTGGACAACCTGCTCGTTAGGAGACTGGCTGGCTGTTCTTAACTTGGTCTGAGGGAGAACGTTTACTTGCTATGCTGTCTCTGGGAGCGAACAGGGGCTGGGGGGCTGGGCAGGGGTGACGGGGGGGCCACTGGGGAACGAGGAGAGCTATGGGCTGGGGGACTGCTGGGAGACAGGTGAACTGCTGGTGCTTGGGGGGGGGGGGGGGTAGGCAGGAGGAGTAGACTGGGGGGAGGCGTGGACATGACTAGAGGCGTGGTGAGGGGGAGACTAGGACTGGACCGGGGTCGTGGGAGGTGGGGTCAGGAGACTTGGGGGGGGGGCGTGCGGGGAGCTGCGGGGAGGGGGGTGTGGAAGCACGCGAACTAGAGGGGGGGCTGGGCTGGGGGGTAGGGGGACTGGGAAGCTGTTGGGGGGCTGGACAGGGATGGGAGGGAGGAGGCTGGGGGCGGTGTCTGAGGCTGTTGCTTGGGAGGGGGGGTTGGGCTGGACTGAGACTTGGGGTGGGGGAGGGACTGGAGGGGGGGGCGTGGGGGGGGAGCTCTGAAGCTGGGTCTGGACTGCTAGCTGAGGAGGCTTGGACGTCTCTGAGGTTGCTGGGGGAGGGGGGTACACTAGCTGCAGGGAGGGGGGTGGGGGGACTGGGGGGGAGCGCTGGTGGATGCTGAGCGAGCGCTAGAGGGACTGCGTGGGGGGACTAGAGGGCGTCGTGGACGTGAGCTGGCGCGAGGTGGCGTGGGCCTCGAGGAGCGTAGGTGCTGGTAGGTGGGACGTGTGGGGCTGGCGGGGGCTGGGCGGGCATGGCTATAGAGTCTAGGGTGGGTGCGAGTACTAGGGGGACGAGGGTTGAGGTTGGGGGGACGAGGGAGCGGGTGCCGGTGGGGGGGGGAGGCTGAAGAGGGGGCATGGGGAGGATTGCGGCTACAGGGGGGGGGGGGGGGAGGGGGCTGGGCTGGGGGCTGCTTGGTTCGACCTGGGGGCTGGTGGCCTGTGTGGGGGGACTGGGAGGGGGGACTACTGAGACTGGGCATGGTGGGGGGCTGGGCCTGGGGGGGGGAGAGGCGTGGCTGGGCGGCCAGGGGGAGGGTGCTGACTGGTAGGGCGCTACTGAGGGCTTGGACTGGGTGGACGAGGAGGCTGAGGGACGGAGGGGGCACGTTAGGAGGGGGCTAGGCAAGGTGGGGCTGAGGAGGCGTTAGACGTGGACTGGGGGACGGGGGGAGGGGGGAGTGGGACGACATGAGGGGGGGGGTTGTGGGGGGGGGGGGGGGGGGGATGGGGGCTGCAAACTGGATGAGACCTTGGGCAAACTGGGGGGCTGGGGGGCGTGGGGGGGGGAGGGGGGCTGGCGTGAAGGTCTCGCGGACAGGCGGGGATAGACTCCAGCTAGCTGTGCTGGGGCTAGAGGCCAGGGGGGGTGCGAGGGTGTCGCTAGTGGCGTGGACTGGGGGAGGCGTCGTGGGGGCGAGTGGGGCTGGGGGGGCTAGTGTTGCTGGGCTGAGACTAGGGGAGCTGGGCTTGGGGGGGGGGGGGAACGTGCAGGGGAGGGGCTGGGCTTGCGTGGGGACGCAATAGGTGCGGGGGCAAGGGGGGGGGGGCACTGTGGTGTGGGTGGGCGAGGGAGCAGGGGGGGGGGGGGGGCGACGTTGCAGGGGAGGGGCGACTGAGTGGGGGGGGGCCTGGGTGGGACTACCTCTGGGGGGGGGGCGAGACTGGACTGCAGTGGCAGGAGTGGGCTTGGGGCTTGGAGCTGTAGACAACTTGAGCTGGAGGGGGGGCAGTCTGGGGTACTGGAGGCGCCTGGTCTGAGGGCTGGTTGTTACTCATGTCTGGGGAGGACTGGCTGGGGAGCTAGGGGGGGGGACTGAGGGGCTGGGGGGGACGTGACGGATGATGCTAGGGGGGGGGGGACTTGAGAAGGGGAGCGTGGGGCGAGCAGCTGGTGGCGAGCGGAGGGGGGGTAAGGGGAGCTGGTCTGAGCTGAGCTGGGTGCTGGGGCTAGGTGGGGTCACTGACTGCGACGTTGGGGGGAGCGTACAACTGAGGGGCTGGGGTCTGGGGGGGACTGAGGGGATGGCTGCTAGCGTCTGACTTAACTTGACTTAACTAACTTTGCTATACTAAACTGATTACGTGACTTAAACTACTACGTCTGGAACTGTGGTGGGAGTGAGGGTGAAGGGGGGGGGGGACTGAGGGTGGTGCTGGGACTGGCAGCTAGGGGGCAGGGGTGGAGAGGTGGAGACTAGGGGGGGGAGTGGGCAGGGACTAGGGTGACATGGGGGGTGACGAGACTGGGACTGGCGGGGCTGCGTGGAGAACGAGGGGACTGCTGGTGTGACTGGAAGGGGAGGTGGTGCTGACTGGGGGGCAGGGAACAGGGGGGGGGGCTGGTGGGGTGGGGGGGGCGTGGGCGCTGGGTGGGGGGAACAGCTGGGGGGGGAGCTGGAGCTAGGGGGGATGCGAGGGGGGGGGCGGGTGTGGGCATGGGGGAGGTGGGGGGGGGCTGCGCGAGGCAGACGGACTGGGCGTGCGTTATGGGGGGTTAGGGGGGGGGGGGAGGGGGCATCGGTGGACGAGGGCTAGGGGGGGGGGGGACTGACAGGGGGGAGGGGGGGCGTGTGTGCGACTGGGGCTAGGAGGACAGGCTGGAAAGTGAGAGCGGAGAGGCGGTGTGGGCCTGGGGGAACTAGGAGGTGGGTGCTTGGAAGCTAGGGGGGTGGGCACCAGTTGGCGGGACTGGGAGGGGTGCGTAGGGGTTGGCGCGATGGGGATGGGTGCTGCAGGGCTGGGCTGGACTGGGACTGGTGGGGGGGGGGGGGCTTGGACTAGGGGGGACCTGGGGGGACGATGGGCGTGTGGGGTGGGTGCGCGAGGGCTGTGAATCTTGGCGGGACTGGACAGGAACGTAGGGGGGGGTCGGTAGGGGGACTGGCTTGAGGGAGTACCGAGCTGGGGACTGGGGACTGTTAGCTTGGGCGTGGGGGAGGGTGTGTGAGGGGTGAGAAGGAGAACTGGGGGCGGGGGGGCCAGTGGAGGGTCTGAGAGGGTGAAGGGACTTCTGGGGGTGCTGATGCGATGGGGCAGAGGGGGGAGGGGGGGGGGGGTGGAGGGGGGGGAGGGGTGGTGTGGTGGACTGAAGGGGTGGGGCTAGGGGGGCTGGGTAGGGCAATACTGGGCTCGGTTGGAGCTGACTTGGCGGGACAGAGTGACTGACTGGGGCTGCGGGCTGTGGGGTTGCTGTACTTGACGTGTGGGGGGCTTGACTGGGGGACTGGAGGGACGGAGGCCTGGGGAGTGGATCAGGAGGGGGGCGATGGTTGGGTCTGGGGGACTGGGGACTGTCTAGGCGTGGGGGGGGGGGGGGGTGGGTACTGCTGGAACGTGGGGGGCTGACTTACTCTACTACGTAGAACTTTACTATTAAATAACTGGCTAGAACTGCTGAGACTTACTCTCTATTCTCTCGAACTGATACTACTTCTCGACTACACTGAGTCAAGTCTCTATCTACTTAACCGTTAACTACTTTCTTCTACTCTGTTACTAACTGGAACTATCTCTAGCTCTACTGGGTTACTGGGACTTAACTTTACTAACTAAACTCTACCTTCTGCGTGGCTAAACTACTCGATCTACTCCTGAACTGACTTACTGGACTGATAGCTCTTGCTACTCTTCATTGTGGTTAACTCTTACTAACAAACTGTCTAGCCTATACTTGGGGGCTTGAACTGCTCTTACTAAACTCTTTAGCTAAACTAACTACTAACTTTACTGCTGATGTAATCATATTCTAGGACTCTCTCTGGTCTTGCTACTGACTCACTCATCTAAAACTCTGCTGGTCTACTGAACTGACCTAACTTCCTTTAAACTTAACTACTACGTACTAGTACTGGAAACTTACTTAACTAACGTCTTCTCTTAAACTCTCTCTTACTGACTTAACTACTAGAAAATCTGGTGATTCTCCTACAATACTACTAACTAACTAGTACTCTTTAAACTTACTCTGGACTCTCGCTTTACTACTCTACTAATCTCTAACAAATTTAACTACTCTTGCAGTTTTCTCATCTAACTTAACTGACTTTGCTACTTGAAAACGTGTAATATTCTTGGACTCTCTTACATGAGAGGACGGTGGGGGCTGACTGGGGGGTAGGGGGCTGGGTAGTGGCGG
>JAXGGA010011337.1:0-42862 GCA_038373865.1 Uloborus plumipes
TTTAAACAAAAATTTTGCTGTAGATTTTAATTTTGAAAAAAATATATTTAAAAAGTTTCTTTACATGAAATGTTTCTTGTAATGAGGGTAAGATATAATATTAGAAAACCAATATTTCATTTCTTGAATCAACTACTCATATTGCAATCAAATAACTCTTTTCAAACTAAAATTGGCAATTTTAGTTTATTACTGTAAAATTAGCAATTTTTACAGTTTATTACTATAATATTAGCTGTATTATACTGTGAAAACAGCATTCATTTTTTACAGTGTAGACTTCCAGACTGTTCTGCCACGGTATGAGGATGTGTACTCAAGGAAAGGATGCGTACAACTGTGGAGGAAATACCATTGAAAGTGCTGAATCGGATGATAGATACTTTCATTCGACGCCTAGCAAAAAACGCTGATCGTGAACGTGATGGCGACCATCTGTAGGATATCATATTCAAAACCAAGTAATGGCATGTGTGATATTGTAAATGTCGTACATTTGTCCTTGTTTTCGCTATTTGTTTCAACAAAATTTTTAATATGTTTTGAATCTATATCCCTCTTATATTCTACTATTTATTACGCCAAACTCTGCAGCAGGGGTGCCCTTCTTGTGCTTTTTAGTTTTATTTTTACCCCTGTTTTTAATTAATTTATTGTTTTTAATAATATTTTTATTTTTTTTAAATTATAACCATTATTTTTTATATATTATTATTTTCTTAAAAACCCAAATTATGGGCAGAATAGAATCACTTTTTTCCCTTGCAGACATTCCAATCACGCACACACGCACACGAACTAAATAAATAAATAATAATAAAGAAATAAAAGGAAAAATTTAAGTTGAAAAAAATAAATTAATATATTAATAAATAATTTTTTGTTTTTGCGAACTGTGGAATCCCGGAATGTCTCCTGGGAAGAAAGTTGCTGGATCAAAACAAATCCATGTACTTAACATGACTTAAAATAGTAGGAATTTCATTATGGCTTAACCCATTAATGCCTGACATTTTTTTTCCGAAGATATTTTCTGTACTGGTTGCAAACAGCGTTTAATGTACAGGAAGAATAATAAAAAAAATAATGTGTAAAAAATATTTTTTTTATTAAGGAAAGAAAGATCGTCTCTTAAAAGTTACGATAGACCCCAGAGGGTACATACTTTTTTTTTACTAAAATGTTTTTCTGCCTACGATATAATATTTAAAAAGACATTTTATAAGAAGAAATAAAATCAGCAATAAACATAAACTGGGAAGCTGGGAATAACTTTGAAAACTTAGCTTTTTTTCTTGAGATTGTGAACGATGTCATTTTTGATAAAGATCATATTAAAACTGCTACAGAACACACTTTGCAATGGTTATGTGCTGCAATCTGTTAATGACGAATTGAAACAATACCAAGGTACTAATTGAACACTATTATTTGGTTGAAATGTTCATTTTGGGGAAATTCAGACCCTTTTTTAGACCGTCCCTAAAATTGGACGCTAGGCATTAATGGGTTGAAACTAAGGGCTCTGGGAGAAGGTTGATCCTCAAAATCCTACCTACTGTCCGTCTTTGAGGGCCGCGCCTAGCACGCGCGGGCCATTCCACTTAAAAAAGGGGTGATGGGTTGTGAGTGAGAACTTTCCAAAGTTTTGAATTTTAAACCTGCATTTTTTGCTATCCTTTTAACATATTCAACTAAACTATGTATTTGAAGTTAGCGTTGTTCAACGTTGTTTTATACGACTCAAAATGCTTCTTATCATTATTCCCCTTATTGTTATCTTACCTATCACCCTTATTTTGGTAAGATCAGAGAAGACCTGACGCAGAAATACGCGGAAGGTTTTACCTAAGAAAATCAAACAGTAGTTGCATTTCAGGCCATGAACATAAAAAAATATTTTATATCAGCTTCCCGAAA
The DNA here is from genome assembly GCA_038373865.1 of Uloborus plumipes. Taxonomy (NCBI): domain Eukaryota; kingdom Metazoa; phylum Arthropoda; class Arachnida; order Araneae; family Uloboridae; genus Uloborus; species Uloborus plumipes. Next base: position 1,921 of record JAXGGA010011337.1, read on the forward strand.
TACGAAATAATAATAATAATAATAATAATAATAAGAGAGCAAACAAATGCCCTTAACTCAGCAATGATTTTCCACTCATAGTCACTAATGATTTTGAAAAAAGACCTGTACATAAATGCTGCCTTTTTTAACAATATTTAGATAAATGAAAATCAATTTACAAAACTATTTAATTATCTAAATAAACCCTTTTGTAAAGCAGAATGAATTCGGGAAAATATCAATGTAAAACAAAAGTGTGTTGCAATCCTAATATCATTCTTTTATCTTCATTGATTCAAAATAAATTTTCCACAAAATATCAGATTTATCTTTAATAATTGCGTTTTTTGCTTCTATTCGCAATTTTCGTAGATGCAATTTCGCCCGGAATCAATTCGGATCCAAGAGAAATTGAAATTAGATGGAAAATGGGAATTACACAGTTCAGAAGCAATGCAAATAATGGTACACAGTTATTATGGGGTTCATTTTAGATGAGAGTGAATTTTGGAACGAGTTTTTGTTTATTTTTGGGAGTTGAATTTAAAAAACTCAACTTTGAATTTTCTAGCTTTGTTTTATTTCATTAGTTCTGCATGATGTACTGAGATGGAATTATTTAAATGATTTATGTAAACAATTCCACAGTTTTTAATCTCAGAAAGGCAGTGGGTGGGGGCATTGTATAAACGCATAACGAAATGAATCTTGAATAATTTAACGCTTTGTTTTTACAATAAATAACTTTAGTCTAAATACACATTTTCAGTCATGCAGAAAAGTCCTTTTTGTTTAATGATAATTTTATTTCTTTTTCAAAACTGGTGTTGCAACAATTCAACTTCACTTTGGCTTTGGCTTCTAAGAGCATGATGATAGATTTAAATATCAAGAACATCAAGTCGCATTAATTTAAAAAACTGTTTTACTCTTGAAATCACAAACAGAATATTTTCAGAATCATTATTAAATTTTAGGTTTGCTTTGTAATTGCAACTTTTCGTTATGGTACGACTTTTTTTTTTCTTTTTTTACGATTTATTGTCTTCTTTATTATTAGCTGACTTTGTTTCACTCCATGTCTTACCCAGTGGTCATATTTTCAAACCCTTATTATCAAATTATTTACTTGCTTGTACAAAAGTAAATGAAGAATCAATAAAGGGAAAAAAAGAAGGAAGCGGTGCTAATTAAAATAACTCATAACAAAATCAAGTTACAGCCCTGTTTTGTGTTATCTTCAACAAAAGAATGACACCTATTATCTCCTACCCTTCTGCAATTCCTATAGTGAGCATCAGTTCCTAAAACATGTGTACTTACAGGACATAAAAGCAGCTTCGTGATGCATGGCATACATTCGCCAACTACCAAATAGCCTTTCCGTTTTCCAATATTTCCGATGATGTGTGGTAACGTCCATCTTCTTTTTTTTTCTATAGATATCGCCGGAGGGTTGGGTGGAAGGAAATTGGAAGATCCATATCCCACGGACGAACTCCCTGGTTGCTTTGAAAGGGGGGAGGAAGGCACTTGTCAATATACATTTAGGGAGTCATTGAGAATCTTGACTGGCAGCGGGCCAGAAGTGGCCGCAGAAGACACTTCTTGTAGCGGAGCAAGAAGTGGTTATTTAATGATTTTGTCAGGATTACTGTTTTACTTATATCTATTGAAAGCGGGGTGATTTGTGTTAGTAAAATAATTTGAATTTTGAGATTTATTAAGTTATGGTTGAGAACTAAATTGCTGCATATACAGTGAATTCTCACTAATGCACCGCCTTAGTTTTACGCATTTTTCGCGTATACGACAATTTTAAAAGGTCCCAGGTCATTCCATAACAAAATAATGATAGTATCATTCGTTTATGCGTCGCTCTAAAGATAAATATTTCACTTATGCGCCGAATTTTCCGTAAAATGTTTTAAAATATATTTTTTCTTTAAAAAATGAGCATTTTTCTTCACTTTCTCTTAAATCTTTCGCCTTTATTGCTCACGGAAGGCATTTCTTCCGCATGAACTAGAGTTCGGAGAGGGACAATTAACAATTATGGATAGTTTTAAAGTTAACAGTTTGTAATTAGGTATGCCACAATTTCTGTTTTCTCTTTATATCATTGCAGTTGCGTTACAGTAATTGCCGAACCGTAGTAATATGCCCCTTGTTTATAGAAACATTCTTCGTCACACTCTCATTAGTACCTATATTGGGTTTTTGTCCTTTAAATAGGCTTGTTCACTTATACGTCTCTCTCACTTATACGCCTTTTTCTGTTGGTCTCTTGGGCCGGCGCATAAGTGAGGGCCCTGCTCCACATCAGCGGAAAACGCGAGCGTAAAGCAGAAACATAAAATGGATTAAATGGTGTTCCTGTGGAAAGTACCCGGATTTTCGGTTTCTGCCTTCGGTTTCGGTCGCGTTTCCGCTGATGTGGAGCAGGGCCCTGAGAGTTCACGGCAGCTATCTTTTTTTCTCTCGATATACAGCGGAACAGGTTTGACTTGCACTGAATAAAGTAAACTTGTTTTGCAGTATAATACTGGCAACAGAGGTTCCAGTTTAAAACTTTAAAATGCACTGTAATAAACTGTAAAATTAGTAATTTTACAGTTTATTACTGTACTGCAGCAATTTTACAGTTTATTACCACAAAATTAGCCATAATTACACTGTAAAAAGAACAGTAATAAAATAATGACTGCAGAGGGTCCAGATTAAAATTGTAAAAATGCACAGTAATAAACTGTAAAATTAGCAATTTACAGTTTATTACTGTAAAATTAGCAATTTTTACAGTTTATTACAATAAAATTAGCTGAATTATACTGTAGAAACGTTCATTTTTAGTGTACTTATCTATTGAAAGCGGGGTAATTTGTGTTAGTAAAATATGTGTGGTAACGTCCATTCTCTTTTTCTTTCTATATATATCGCCGGAGGGGTGAGTGGAAGGGAATTGGAAGACATATATCCCGCTGACGGAGCTCCCTGCCCCCCCCCCCCCCCACACACACAGTGGTCGATTTTTCCAATCCAGCTGGACAAAAATACTTTGGTTTGTCAAATCGAGTCGCAAGTTTTAATATTGTTGTTATATCAATAATAAACATAAAACAACATTAAAAGAAGTGTCTGTGACGAAGATCTGCACTAGAACTGCTGTCTGAAGGACTGCAGTCTATATTTTAATTGCTTTTAAATTGCAACTCAGTTTCTTCAGGTCATCTAGTCCCGTATGTCTTAGGTTTGAGAATTATTTTGGTGCTTTGTAGTTACAGGAATACTTTGTCATCACTCGAAAATAATATATATTAAGTTTTTTCTAATATTTTTACCTAGAAAACGGTTTTTATGAATTGTTTTTGATAGTTTCGAAACATTTGCTTTATAAGCGATTGAAGCTTTATCTCAAAAAAAAAAAAAAAAAAAAATCTGTGGTACTGATAACCCTTGAATTGCATTTAACTTAGTTTCTATTATTTTATTATAGCATAGATATTGTTTGCTTCAAAAAAAGCTTTTAAATTTTAGTAATACCTTTTCAAGAACATACTTAGCAATTTCTGCATTGTCTCTTTTTTCTGCTGAACGAAAACTATTTAGAGTATCATTTTTTTTTTTAAGTTAGTGCCTTGAGTTACAGACGTAGCTTTACGTTTTATAGTTTCGTGATAATGCCTAATTCTTTGAAAAAAAATATGGTCAACCGCGAGCCATAGACTTTTGTTGTGCTGCCAAAGAACCTGGGAATCTTATGACAGCTCTTATGATAGCTCATCGAATAACTGTTAAGTAAAATATAATAAACATTTATAAACAAATGGAATTTGTTTACAAAGTATATGCGTATGTATAACATTTTTTTAAAACTTTTTGTAGAAATAGAAGAGCACTTTCAACATGTTTCGTTAAATCTTACACACAACATGTTAGTGGTATTTCCATCTTTTTGTTTCAATTGCAAAATTTTGTACATTATTCTTGCCCTTATCCATACTCCAAACATTAAAATGTGTTGTATCTTTGATAATATAATGTATTTAACGTAGCATTCAAACACAGTTATTGTAGACAACTATTTTTTTTTGCTTACTCATGTGGAGACGTAAACTTTGTCATTACAATCTAAACTACATTCTAAAACGTTCGAACGCTGATATATTTTTTAACAGTTATACAAGGCTGATAAACAAGGCTTAAAAATAAATATATAGCATCAGGCGCTGATTAAAAAGTATCTCCCTCCCCCCCACACACTTGAATGAAAAATTTTTCTGAATTTAAATTCATCGTTTGAGACAAAAAATCCACAATTTCAAGACACGTTACTCATATTGCCGGCAAGATCCGGGTATAATCTTTTGTACACTCATTTGTCAACATATCCAGTACACAAAAATATAACTTAGAGGGCGGAGACTTGTGGAGCATTTTTTTGCTGCTCCAATAACTTTTAGTGTTATGGTGTAAAATTCATCAATTTTTCACGTAGTTTAAAATATATTTAAAATTCGTATTAAATGTACGGCCCTTTAAGAGAATAATGAGCTTGAATGACACAATGACAATATATAAGCACAATTTTTTTCAAACAGAGACAACAGGTAGCGGAAGTCCTTTATCTCCCTTCGAAAGCATCACAAAATTTACTATTACAATCCGTGTACTTCAATCCTTTAGAGGAAAAATTCTGAGAACTAACCATCTAAATTAGACATGGTTTATTGCTTTGTAGATATTTCAGTTGCCAACAAAAATATTTTGCCAAAACATAACGGTGTTGAAATTTTTATTTTTGTCCAGCTAGATTTGAAAAATCGACCACTGCCCCCCCCCCGACAATCGTATGCAGCATAGATCTCTATGCTAGATTTTAAACCCGTTGTTCAATTTAAGCAGTGGTTCATTATATGCGATCTCCCCCTATAGCTGCTCTCGGCTGACAACCGATCATTCTACTGAAGCGTTTCGATCTCAGTTTCTGCACGGGCCCCGTAAAACTTTAAACTTGAATCTCTTCAAGTGAAAAGCTATTTTTTTTTTGTTGAAATAATTTTTCAATATACGTTTTTTTCCCCCTCAAGGAAAATTTGTTCAGTAATTTTTCAAGTTTTTAACCAAGCCCAAAAAACACGAAAGAAACTAAATCTTGTTGCGCTTATGCTTAAAATATATCTGCAACGAACCTTCTCATGCCATCTGCACTGAATGAATTCAAAAAAAGATTGATTTTAAATAAATATTAAATTTCGGTAGTAATTTAGCAAAAATCACGAATTCAAAAGATTGCTTCGCAAAGTTTGTGTAAAAATCATGTTTACTACAAGGAAGTTGGAAAATACAAAGTAAAATAACCTTTTAGCTATGTAAATAATAGGAATTACCCACTGGGGTGCAGGATACCCCCTTGCGCATTTTTGTGCTCTTTCAAATAACGCGCGTTCTCTCGAGTTAAAGCGGAACATCCAGTATATACATTGTACATAATGCTTTCTAAGGTTTCGAAGCGCTGAAGTAAAAAATGAAGACGAGTAAAAGAAAACAAATAAATAAATAAAACATACAGAAGCAATTTTTTAAATAATAATCATTTTAAAATTTTAAAATTGGGGGGGTAAAGTATTTTTTTTACCCATACGTGCAGGATGTCACGTACAGGATGTCTCGAAAAAAGTAATCATATTGATTCACGTGCATTAAATTTAAAATTACTGTTGAAATAAAGCGGTGAGTAACCGCCCCTAAGCAAAGGCTAAGGCAGAAACATGCAACACGCCGCCAACTCGGCCATTTCGATCCATGGAAAATTCCATGGATCGAAATGGCCGAGTTGGCGGCGTTTTGCATGAATGTTGAAAGTTTGAAAAAAATCTCCAAAAAAAAAAGAAGCATTTTCTTCAATTCATTTAAGAAAGAAAAATTATCCTTGAAAAAAAATAACGTTTATAAGTTCAATTTACAGAAATATTATGTAAAAGAATGATTGATCATTAAACATTTATGATTGATGACATAATTTTAAAGCAATTTTTACTTACAGAATTTTTTCAGTTTTATTTATTCATTTACTTATGTATTTATTTATTGAATTGTTTATTTATTTATGTCTAAAAAAGTTTTCGTTTCATAAGAAATTAGTAGATGGCAGCACGATAGATTCACTGTAAAGACGCAGCCAGCAGGGTCGCAGCTGAATTTCGTGACTTCCACCGGTAGCTTGAAATGTTTGTAGCTTCGCTCCACCCCCCCCCTCCCAAAAAACCTAAACAAATAAATAAATTGTATTTATCATAACCCTGACTAACAGTATCATAAACCTGATTCATATGAAAGCAAAAATAAACAAAACACTTTGCAATTGAAACCAAGAAGAGATGCAGGTTTAGTCAGCATATATGGTCTAAGGATGAAACAAATAAAAATCGGCACACGATAATGATTTTAGTAAATAAAATAAATAAATAAATAAATAAATACGAAACTCATCCTTTTAACCCATTAAACGCCGCTATATGAAATACATAAAAAATCAAAAAAGAAGTTACTTTTTTCATGAAAGGCATATATCTCTAGTACAGCGCAGTTGAAATTTTCAAAAAATCTTTAACTGATTAGAAATTATAGGCTGTTCCCATAATGGGAGCTTTGGCGCTTTTGAGGGGGAAAACCATCCGATGTCTTAGCTGCGTTTCTACCGCGTTCGGTTCCGTTTCTACTCCTTTTTCCTACTACGTTTTAAAAGAACCGCGTCTTAAATATTATACATTCTTATACTTTTATGTCCATAACAAAAATCCATGCATATATATGTGTATATGTGTATAATCTTTTCCAAAATAGGAGATATATTTCATTTACATTGCGCATGAAAAAATAAATACTAAAAGTAAATGAACTATGGATGAAAGCAAAAAAGAAAAACTATAACATAGAAAAAAAGCTAAGCCAATCCTTAAATCAATCTTTAGATTTTTTAATGAAAATGTGAAGTAGAATTTTGATGCAGCATTCGACGCATTTTTTACATTTAGTTCGAGTGTTCTTTTTACAAAATTTATACCGAGATTGTTTTTCAGCGCTTATAATGAAATGGTTTACTCCACCAAAATGTACAGTTGCGTTTACCGGTCCGCAAGGTCCTAACTGGGGAATTGATATTGCCTTATTTTGAACTTTTCATTAGAACTTTAGCAATTATTTTAAAAATATTAGTTGTTTCATTTCGCCCTTGAGCTCTTTATGAATTCTAAAGGCTGTGTTACATCAACCATATTTAGTGTATTAGTAAAAAAAGGCCACCAATAATTTCTTTCCTTTGAAACGAGACCTGTATGTACTAAGAAATTGATCTAAGAGATCAACACCTCCCACATATTTATTGTATGATACAATTAGATGGGGTTGAAGCAAATCAATTTGTTTTTTTTTCTTTTGAACCCCATCTTTTGACTAGTCCCAACGGAGCTTCCGTTTCAAAATTCGATGCTAAGCACACTATTTTATTATCCTTCCATTTTACGACACTTAAGTTTTCAGTTTGAAAGGTTTTTTTTTTTCTTGTAAATGAAGATATCGAAATATGAAAGCTGAATCCGCCAAAAAGAGTAATTCGCATAGAAAGCAAAAATATGATACTGTTCTCAGTCTAACTATCTTGAGAATAGTGCTAACATTCACAAAACATAGTTCAACAAATATTTTTTCGAAAAACCCAGAAAGGAGTACACGTGTCTCGTGACGTAGATTACCTTTTTGTGCCTAGCAGCATTCCTTTCTTCATTGTAAGCGCGCGTACACAAAAGGCTAGTCCGTCCACGCCAAAGCTCCCTTTCTGGGAACAAAAAGTTTGAGGGATTCTGGCATGCCTTTAAATGAATCGTTTCATTCCGGTTTTTTCATATGTTGTTTGTTGGAATATCTGCTTTAGATATGCAGAGCACTTGAAGAAATTTAAAAATCCATTGATTTAGTTTTTTTTAGTTTTTTATATTTTCGTAAAAAACGCAAAGTTCCATTTTTTTGGAAAAATGCGGAAAATTATATAAAATTCATAGATTTCACTGAATTTTTTTTATGATGTACTTCAATTTGTTGAAATTCCCATGGGATGTGTTTTTTATGAATTACTCCAATTTCTTTAGAGAAAAAAAAATAAAAGTAGATGTTCCCGCAATGGGAGCTTTGGCGCTTGTTGCCATCAAGCAGAAAAAAATTTACAATAGAAAAATATGAGTTTTTGGCCGCTTCTCTTAAAATATAGAAATTTATCAACTCGTTATTGAGCAAACAATTTTGGTTATTGAGCGAATGAATTTGCTATTATAGCTGTTCGTCCTCTGGGCTACCATCAAAGTACACTCTATTTAAACATTTCATTTTTTATTTTAGTTATTTTTTGAATACATTAAAAACTTCCAATCACAGAATGTAAACTGAAAAACATTGATCTGAATTAATATAATGATAATAATAATAATAATAATAATAATAATAATAATAATAGTCATCATCATCATCATTATTAAATACGTGGGAAAGACTGATTGGAATGATCTTAGGAAAAAATCTACGTTAAGTGTTTTAAAACGAGCAGCTGTAAAATAATTAGTTGGAAGCAAACACATAATCAAATGAAAACAAAGAAATAAAATAATAAAACTGCTAATGATAAATGTAACATCAATAATGGCTAAATTTAAAGTCTCAAGAACTCCTCAAAATTAAATTCAAGAAAATGAAAGTCATTTGTTTGATAGAACTGAATTTACACGTTTTTTGAAGCTATGTTATAAATCCATGTTTAACTATCCATAATTGCAAAAAATAAATATGAGAAACACATCACTGAAACTGAGAATTGAGAAGAAGAAGACATGAAAAACTACGTTTATTGAAAAATAGTTAATACCAACAAATAAAAAATGGCCCTTTAATAACCAAATTCAAGCGAAAATTGTGTAGAATTCTTTATAAATTTTCAATAAATTAAACGGAAGATCAAAAAAAAAAAAATAAATAAATAAATAAATAAATAAATAAATAAAATGAAACTTGCATCACTAACATACTAAATTAATTAAACTATTAAACTTAAATTTCATAATAATTAACCAACAAACATTTTTTATTCAAAGGTGGTTGTATAAAATGGTAAATAAAACTAATTTACGCATACATAAAAATGGATGCATGTATGTTTGTTCCTTATATAAATCTAGTTTTCGTCAGATTTTCATCAAACTTGGCACAGAGGTTCCTTGATGCACTAGAATTCACATAGGCTGGGTTTTGAAATTTAAAAAAAATCCAAAAAGCTCAAAATTCAAATTTTTTGTCTCAAAATGGCCATTTTCTTTCAATTTTGAATATATAGAGTAATAGAGATAAGCTTTAAGCATACAAATTGATAAAATTTAACACATTTAAATATGAGTATTTTCCAACAAAGATTACGATTAACAATGAATTATCAATTTAAGGCTCACCTATTTCATTTTAGCATGAAATAAGTTAAAAACAATTATAATTCATGTTCTAATTACCTTGGATCATTGGCACAAATATTGTATGATGCAGAACAATTAGAGGTTCGAACATGTATTTAATTCTAATTTTTGCAAGCATTTTTAGTAAGCAGCCGGGCAACGCCGGGTAATAAGCTAGTTTTTCTATAAAATAAATGGAACATATAACATCAAATGAAATTTACATCATAAACATACTACATAGTTCAAATTATTAAATTTTAATTTCTTAATAATTAACCAACAAACAGTTTTTATTCAAAGGTAGTTGTGTAAAATTGTAAATAAAACTAATTTACCAATAAAATAATTCCGATACCTTATTTTTTTAGACTTTTTTTGTACTGAAAAGTAAACTAGTTTTGACTGTGTTTCCTAGATCTTATATTTTATTGATATCAGCTTGGAGTAAATCGCCGCGAGAGCGCAGTGAGAGATCGATTAAGCCTGCGTGAGAGCGCAGTGGATACAGTTTTCGGTATATCGTAACACATAATCGTAATTTGGAAATGAATGACGACCCCGTAAACACGTGAGCTGCGTCGTAATAGTGGATATACATATCACGTATTTCTTGTGTATAATCGGAATCTGTTCATCTTTCTTTCAATTAATCTGTAGAGGGACGAGATGCCTTGGGGTAATCGAGGTAATCTCACGTTGTTTTTTCACAATATACATTTTCACACATAACGTTCTATCTTACGTTTTAATGCTATCTCTATTTTTATGTTCATATTTTTAATCAATAAGTCATTAATAAAAGGGACACAACATTTACCATATTTATAGAATTGTTTAAAATGTAGCAGAGAGAGATCGAGTTTTGAAAACGCAGGTTAAAGGTAGCACTATACAGTAGGAGACTCTGGCATGATCAAACTGGGCATTTCTCAGGGGAGGGCGGGCCTGGGTGGTTCACGAGACAATGTTAGGAACTTACATATTCCAATAGTGATTACACACACACAGAGCAATTCATAAACATTTACAACTACACTAGTTTATCGTGGCAGCAAATGTTTCCAAAATAAAATAAATGGTGAGAGCGATGTAACACACATATAATAAAAAAATATTGCTAGTTGTGAGCATATGAGGAGAGATGAGGAGAGTAGAGAGTTACAGTTGGTGTGAGAGTAGATATGGTCACTACGCTGCGAGCACATCACTTCCGCTTTCACGTCAGTAGGGGGTGGGCATGAAATTGTAGTCTCTGACCTCACCTAACAAAAATTTCGGTGACCTTCCCCCCACCCCCCCCCCTCTAGTTTACAAAACATATGTAATATATATTCCTCCGAAAACTGTAATCGTGTAATCGAAATCGTAATCGGCGTACAATAATCGTAGTCGATTACATTTTTTACGTAATCTAATCGTTTCTGTAATCGTAATTGCTATTTGGCAGAGGACTGTAATCGTAATCGTAATTGTAATCTCTAATTTTTCATGCTCGTAATCATAATCGTAATCGATTACATTTTCTCGTAATTGACTCCAAGCCTGATTGATATCATTCTTGTTAAATGAGCCACAATGAATCCAGAACAGCAAAAACACTCTAAGTGCTACTTCTGGCAAAAGCCCAACAAAGATTCACGGTACACTTGCAGAAATGTTTCTTAAAGTCTGCCATCTAACTAGTTAAAATGTGTGCGAAAAATCATTTTTTTTAGGTTTACACATTTTGTTTAGAAAAATAAAACTTTAATCATACTTTTCTTCGTGTATTTATCATTGGGCACTTGAGAGGGATTCTCTTAAAAGCTTTTTGTGTAATGTTCCATTTTAGCGCATAAATTTCTTCGAAAAAAGTTCTGTAATGTTTTAATTTTGTTTGTGTAACAAAAAGGTCTCCCTCAACAAAAAAAAAAAAAAAAAAAAACACTCAATTTTTTACTTTTATTTAAATACGAACTAGAAGCTCTACTAGAGCTACACGAGCCTATAGAGGTTTAAATTTTCTCCCAGCACAGTTTATCTATATACATAAAAGACTACTTTTGAAAACGTATGTCCGGGGTAATCTTCCAAACTACTGAACCGATTTTAACCATTTTTTCACTGTAGATAGCTACAGTAACAGGGAGCAGGATAAGCTATAATTTATTTCTAAAAAGCTTAGTTTAAAAAAGTTATAATGGAAAACAGTTAATTTTATGTCCTTTCCCCATTAAATGATTAAATTTTCAACCCATTGTTGCAAAAATTTGGTGCCATGTAGCAACAATATTGATTGTAATCATATTGAAAATTTTGAACCAAGGCTTCTCTGGAGTAAGTATGGAATTTATTGCCTTCTAAGGATTTTTATATTTATCTGAGCCAACAATCGCTAACGGGTGAAATAAAAAAAAATGATTTTGGCAATAGTTAGAGAATAGAAAGTGTTTATAGTCAAAAAAATTTCTAAATTAGGTACATAAGATGTTTTCACCTCACCAATGTTGTCACGAGGATAGAAACTAATAATGGGACTTATTTAACGAGCAATATTTGGAAATGGTTAATTTCAGTGCGATTGATACTGTAAATATATATTTATTTTAATATACCACATAATACACATTATACACCAAGCTTATAACATTTCCTATTTACTCAAACATTATTTGTACCTTGCTATTTTTTTTAGCTTGCATTATTTTTTTTTTTATAGTTTATCCATAACATAGCCATTGTTTACAGAAGTAGCCATTATGTTTATAGATATGCACTTTAGTGTTGGGAAATTTATGAATGAGTTTCACTAAACCACCCTACACCCACAGAAACCCGGGCAGGGCCGGGTACCCGGCTAGTATTATTATATTTTGCCTTTTGCATTTTATATGATTGTATTTTGCCTTTTGAGTTTTATGTTTTTACATGCTATCGTTTTACATTTGACCAATTTATATTTTATTTCGTTAAAATTTAACTTTTTTTTTGATACATTTAATTTTTCACTCTTTGATTCACCTCTCTTCACCAGTCTGTGTTAATTGTACTACACTGCAAAAAATGAACTGTTGTTTTTACAATGCAATACTGTCAGTCGGGGTTCCAATTTAAAACTGTAGCATGTACAGTAATAAACTGAAACTAGCAATTTTACAATTTCTTACTGTAAAGTTAGAAATATCACAGTTTATTGCCGTGAAATTTAGCTGTATTATACTGTAAAAATACCGGTATAATACTGGCAGAAGAGGTTCCAGTTTAAAACTGCAAAATAGAAGGTAATAAACTGTAAAATTAGCAATTTTACAGTTTAGTACTGTTAAATTAGCAATTTTTGCTGTATATTACTATAAAATTAGATGTATAATGCTGTGAAAAAAAGCATTCATTTTGTACAGTGCCTGATTTACCTCTCTTCACTAGTCTGTGTTGAGTATGATATGCATGCCCACTCGGATCAATGAACCTTTTGATCATATGCTTCTGCTAAAATAATAATAAAAATAATAACAGCAGCTGTACGTCTCTTTGATAGTTTTAATTTTCAAATTATTTGAAATGCATCATTATAAAAGTCAAAACAGTTTTTCTGAAACTATTCCAAAATTTTTTTAGCCTCTAAAACCCTGTATAAAGTTTAAGCAAAATATGAAATATGAAAAGAAAACAAGTAAGTTAAAACGATATAAAAACACTTTCCTCAAACTGTTTGGCGTCAGATTCCAGTGAAAGTGTTTATTCTGAACAGTGTTTTTGGAAGAGTTTTGAAAGCTGTTCTAAAACGTGCTCTAAAAAAACTAGTCAAGAGTCTGCTTTCAAAAAGTGTATGAACATTTTCAGAGTATGCTGAATCATTAAATTATTTTTTTTTTCAATTTATTCAAGAATTTATGTACTCATTAGTTAATTAATTAATGTATCCGTTTACCTTTCATTTATTTATTCATGCTCGAGTTTTCATTAAGGTTTCAATCAGCAATTATAACTAAGCGATTACTTTGATTGAATAAAACTTACATGTATGTCTGAAAATCATAAAATATATTTGTGTTATGCGTGAAAGAAGGGGTACTGAGTGGTAAAGAGATAGAGAAAGAAAATAAACATAATTGATCTAATTTCGGCCGTAAGCAATACTACTTTAATTAAATTCAAAATTCCTTTGTCTCTTTTATCATATTAGAAGATATAATATCAGTGGTGTTATTCATAAATGGTTTCCCAGGACAACATACTAACAATACGCGATGTCTCTTTTTCTACTTGTTTAAATACAGCGCTGAGTTTTTGTTGAAGAATAAAAAGACTACGCCGACAACAAAGCGAGCGTTGCTTTTATAAGTTAATAACATGTAATTTTTAGTTAGTCTTAATATCGCATGTTTGATGTACACGTACATTTAAAATCTTACGAAGCATTAACTTTACACTGTGATTCCCTCTGTTGGTGTATCCAGTCAAAATCTTTGGGTGTTCTGAAAGAAACAGTAAATGTTTAATGTTGTAAAAGCAGAATCTTTTATAAGTATCAAATACATGATCAACAATATAAGTGACGTTACTTAGAGACTGCAATCTCACCTTGTTTGACCTTTAATATTCGTAATAAACAGAAATGGCTCACGCAAACTGAAAAAAAACTCAAATCAGTCACGGAAATATGGAAAATAAGAATAAAACAACTTGTGCGAAGAAGACAATAATCAATTGCGGAACTGTCGAAGAAAACTTCTGCAAAGAGGGTACAAATTGCTTACGGAACTAAAGAAAATTAAAAAGTTATTGCCAAGAAGACGGGAATCGATCACAGAACTTAAGAAAATTAATATAAAAAACGTGTGCCAAAAAGACAAGAATCGAAAATACACTACTATTAAAAATTAAAAATCTAGTCCAAGAAGACGCGAATCTATCTCGGAACTGCAGAAAAAAAAACTAGTGCTAAGAAGGCACGAATTGATTACGCAGCTAGTGCTATAAAGTCGTGAATAGATTACAAAACAAGAGAAAAAACAATATAAAACACTTGTGCCAAGAAAACGAGAATCTATTATACACTACTATACAAAATTTAAAAACTAAATCCAAGAAAGCACGAATCGATCACGGAGGTATTCAGAAAAGAGAAAAAAACGAATTTGTTGCGGAACCAAAGGAAATAAAAATCTAGTGCTAAGAAAACGCGAAACGATCACAGAAGTCATAGAAAAAACTAGTGCTAAAAGGCACGAACTAGTTGTGGAACTATCGAAAGAAAAACTAGTGCTAAAAGGCACGAATTGGTTGAGGAATTAAAGAAAATAGAAAAGCTAGTGCCAAGAAGACGCGAAGCGATTACAGAACTGTAGAAAAAAAATAATAAAGCTTGTGACAAGAATATAAGAATTCATTATATGCAACTTTCGAAAAAAAAACGAGTGCTAAAAGGGACGAGTAGGTTACAGAACTATCAACAATTAAATAACTAGAAATAAGAAAACACGAATCAATTACAGAACTATCAAAAAATTAAAATAGATATAGAAATTTAAATAAAACAAAAACAAAAACTAGAGCCAGGAAGACCCGAATATATTACGGTACTGTATATATAAGAATAAAGAAAGGGTAAATAACGAAAATTTAAATAATTTCAAATATGTTCAAAAGAATTCAAGATGAGTTTCGCCTTATATTCCTTACTTTCACTTTACACGGCATAGTTAACTATCATTGCAAGAAACTGTTCAAGAAACCTTTGACGTTAATTCCAACATTGTTCATTTTAGTTTCCGATTTTTATATTTTTGCGTATTATAGTGCCAGATGCTTTATTTTGATTTATGCCTTTGATTATTATGACAAATTGACTATAGTCGTTGTACCTCTTTTAAGCTATGTAAGAATTCTTCTTCGGGTGATTATGTGCATTCGGATATACGAAATGAAGAATTTAGTGAAGACTATCTTAAAAACATATCAGTTTTGTTGCTCATCAAAAAGACTGCAAAGTAGAAATATCGCTATCATCGTCTTTGCTTTCAATTTCTTAACATTTGCTAAAACTGCTTATGGAATGTACGTAGTTTATCCAGATCCTGCCTTAATGGGTTTGAATTTCGTAGAATGGCATTTTGCGTTTAATGTACAGGAAGTATTTTTGTTGTTTTTTTGCTGTATATGCTACGTTCTAAAAATCACCTTACAGAATTATACTTCTACTATTCGGATGTGTGTAACGGAACGCAGACAAAAGATTAACTACGATAGCTTACTGCTTATTCATACTAAAATAACAGATACATTTTGCACCGTTAAAAGAAAATTTCAGAATTTACTATTCCTTGTTCTTTTTTTGATAATGGTTGAAGCATTTACACAAACATACATTGTCTTGTATGATACTTTACCAATAATAACTACTGTGGATCGAGTATTTGCCGTAATTCCGATTTTTCGTTTGTTTGTATTGCAGTACTTCATATCCTCACTAATTAGTGCAAGCGAAGCAGTGGAAGATGCCGTTAATTCGTTGCCGAATGAGCAAACGCATTCCGTCAAAATCCTACGTTTGTGCGAAAAAGTTCACGATCGGCAGTTGAAGTTTGATATTTTAGGGACTATACCATTGACGAAAAGTTTGTTTTGGTCCTTCACCGGTGTTTTAATTTCCTACGGTATACTGATTGCCACCTTTGATAATGGTGCGTGCAAGATTAGACCACGGGATTTTGTTGGGAAAGTTCCAGTAAATAAAGGTTAAAGCAGGAAGTCACTTGGGTTGAGACATTAAAATTCGGCATCCTTTTAACCTAACATAGCTAAATAACTTTGTATAGTTGTTAAATGCCAACAGTAATAAGGCGGCCTACATAGAAGTTGTTGCGCAAGTCTTTATGCACGTGGTTCCATTTAAAGATTTGACAAGGTATCTACTGTTATTTTTACTATAATTAAAAATCTTCATTAATTCATCTGTAGAGGAGAGTACGGATACATGGCCCCTCAGGAGTTTCCTCTCACATTTCGAATTTGCAATAATTCACGATTTAATTGAAGCTACATTACCGACCAGCCATGGTATATTTACATCAACAAGTCTCAAATGATCTGTTTTGCACTTGCTTTTGAAGTTTCGTGTCAATGCCAATTTTCAGAGGAGAGATTTGTTTTTATTTTTGTTTCGATTGTGGATCAAACGTGTCTCTAGTGTTGTTGAAGGAACTTAAGCGATACATACATTCATTTCATAATATCTCAGGTCGGTCACCTTGTCCAGTGGTCAGAAAAGTCTGATATGGATGGTGTAGTCCCGGATCGGGCATGGATGCACTTTCTCTCTTATGTCCTTGTCCTTTCTTTGCGTGAATGGGTTACTGTGCTGGGAATGGAAGCCCACTCTATAAACGGGACCCTGTGGCATATGTGTGTACTGTGGAACTTGGACTTCACACCAAATCATAGTACAATTGGAAAAGTGAAGCAGCGGAACCCAGATTGCCAACTGAGTTGGTACAAGATATCAACAACAACAACATAATATCGCAGACGATTCGGAACAATGTTACCTGTGTGAGAAGTATCAACTTGCACTTTTTGTTGCTGTAATTTTGAAATAACCTGAACATACTTGATCCTTTCTATCGAAGGAGACTTGGGATTAAGTGTCGCTTAATGCGAATATACATTTATTTTACTGTTTGTTTTGAAGTGATGCCGTCGCATTTGAAAAGAATACCTGCATCTGAAATCAAACCCTTAGTAATAGCGAAATCTTCAAGAAGCTTGGGAGAAGTGTTCTGTTATCACTAGAAAGAGAGAGGAGTGTGAGGATTAGAAAGGAAAAGTGTTCTGCTAGCGATATTAAGGCATGTGAAGGAGAGAGACAGGAGTCAACAAATTTTACACCCTTCACATCTGTCCTTATATTTTACTGTAATTAAAATCGAACCTCGTTAAAACGAAATCAAAAGATCAGTGGCGTATATAGGGTTTTATTTCGAAGGAGGCTCATATATAATCAAGCTTAGTCCCCCCTCCCAACTGTTTTTTTTCGCTATTACTGTAAGACGGGTAGAAATTTTCAAATTGAATTAAAATAGTGTAATTTTTGGAAAAGATGGAAAATTACGAAGTTTTAGATTCCCTCTAAAACTTTTTTCAAAATTGAAATTTTTTATGCTACCTTTGATGACGTTGGAGGATCTCTCTGGGAAACTTACTGAAACTTAAATTCTAAACACGCAGTATCAGGCTATCTTTAGTGACGTTAAAGGAATTGAGAAGACTCGGGGCATCTCTCCTGAAATATTTTGACACTGAAGCACAACTCAGGTTTTTTTTTTTTTTTTTTTTTTTTTTTTTTTTTTTTTTTTTTTTTTATGAACTGAAGTCTCATTTAAATTATCTTTGGGAAGTAAAAGTTCAAAGACCCTCCCCTCCTGAAAGATTTTCGATACATAAATGTGCAATTTTGCGTTCTCTTTGGAGACGTTAAGAGACAAAAAGCGGTTAGGGATCTCCCTCCGAAAATTTTCAAAATTGAAAACTTAAACCATTTTTACTTTAGACCATCTTTGGTAGTAACGTTAGCAAGGACTCTCTCCCGAAATGTTTTGAAATTAATGTTTTAAAAACATTTTTATTTAGGTTATCGTTAATACCGTCAATACAAGAAGCAGGATTCGTGCGCTGTGCTCCGAAATTTTGCGGCATTGAAGCTTCAAGAATGCAATTTTAAGCTTTATTTTTTTGAATTGAAGGTTTAAAATTTTACTTTTAGCAGAGGTTCCCATTATCCCCAAGAGCAAAAACTTATCATCCAAAAATTTTACGAAGATCCCTCTAAAAACGAGAGCCACACGTGAAAGAAAAAGAAAACAAAAACTTTTGAAAACGCCCCTTAAAAATAATCCAATAGCGCCGCTTACGCCATGATTCTTGATAGGAACAACTTCTTTTAGGCTTTGTCTGACAACATTTAGGATGATAAAAGGCTTTAGGGACTCTTCCGGAAATTTTTGGGCATAGAGACTGTGATTCGGGAGCTCTCTCTTCTCTAAAAACACATTTTAGAGCTAAAGACTATAGAAAAGTAAGGGGGATATCAACTACCGTTAACTGTTTGATTTTAAATCTCTAAAATGCCATTTGAGGCAATGTTTGACCAAGGTATTGAAGAAGAAGTGAGAAAAGAACTCTCTTCCGAAAATTTTTGGATATTGAAGTCTTGAAACTGCAATTAAATTACACATTGTAAAAGTAAAATTTTAAGATCTCTTTGGACTCTTTAAGAGGGGTCATGAGCCTTCTTTGAATTCATGCTTGGTGGATATACGGGCCTCGACTTCCTACCCTAAACCCGCCACTGAGAGGCACTCTATTCTTTAACTTCACCACTGGTAAAGAGATTGAAAATTACGTGCCCCTTCTAGCTTGGCCGGCTTGGACTTCTACCTCTTTTCGATTTTTTTTTTTTTTTTTTTTTTTGTTCAACTGAAAACTTAAAAATTATTTGTGAAAAAACTAAAACCGAAAGTGATTGCACTTTATTTTAAATTTCTTGCCGGAGAGGAATGATTACACTTTATTTTAATTTTATTGAGTGTAGCATAATTTTAAAGACTCTTATTTCCTGACTGACAAGAAAAAAAAGGGGGAATGAGAAGAAATAGAGAAACGTAATTCGCTGACTTATAATCTACATTAGGGTGGAGCGAAAAAAACATAGTTTTTATCTTCGAATCGGAATAGTGCGGAAAAGTTGCAATTGGTAAAGTCTTATAAAACAAAGCAAAAATTTTTGAGATCGGATAATATCTTCCGATCCCGCAAAGAGCCTGAAATTTTGAAAAAATGAACCGTGGTATTTTAAAATTTTTGTTTCAATGTTTCATTTTAATGCTCTTAGACGGAAAAGTTACGATTGATAAAGCCTTCCGAAATTAAAAAAAAAATATATTGAAAACCAATAACACCTTTTAATCCAGGAACAAGTCAAAAAAAAAAACAAAAAATTGGAGAATTTCAGCTTTTTTCGAGGAGATTATAAAAAATTCAAAAATATGTTCTCATTTTTTTTACCCAGTATCATATCGTAAAGCCTTTTAAAAAGCACTATATTTCTCTCAAACATTAATTTATTCTTGATTTTTCAGGTTTCTGGACATGCAAACCAACCATTCTTTACATTAATGAAACATTTTCAAATAATAGAAAATTATAAAATATTTTCCAAAATTGCTACAATCCAGTACAAAAACCCACTAAATAAAACACCCACTCAAAAAATAAAAGCTAATTTTAAACACTAAACTACAAACAATTTTAATACCTAACTAATTACATACAATTTCTTAATCGCCTTTTGAAGTCTGTGCTTTCTATAAACTGTTACCTAACCTAACTGACTACCCACAGAATCCTTTAAAATTAATTTAACTAAAAACTATTTTTTTAGTCTTTAAAATTAAACCTAGTTAGGTTAGGTAGTACATATAACGAGACTTCAAAAGGCAATTAAAAATTAAGAAATTAACGTATAACGAGGAAGGTATTAAAATATTCAATCGTTGAGAAATAAAAAAATTTTGTTTCTCTTATAGTCCTGGATCTGACAGCACTTCTGTAGGAATGTTTGAGTACGGAGAATTTTTTTTCAAAAATGCTTAGTAGGTGCCCTAGGAAGTATTTTAGACTCGGGTGGACATCCGCCACCTGGTGCGTTTTTTTGCTATGGCGTCATTAAAGATGGCGGCCGCTCGCTCTAATAAATGCTATATATCCAAATATCTTATAAAAGCACGATAAAGAGCTGCTTTATGATCCGAAGTTCCTGAACCCCCATTCGCTGAATAAGACCAATGAAACAAGGCTAACACCATTATTCTCGAAGTCTGCTTCCTCTGCTGTCAAGAAATTTAAGTCCAGGGCTTTCCACATTGTGATATCAGTTTGTTTCATAAAGATGCCCAAAAGCTGTTGATTAGGAAAGGCAGAGTAGCATCTTGAGATATTTTAGTAGCAGGTATAGCAATACTGATGCCTGGTTTCTGCAAGACTTTTTACGGGAAAATTTGCTCTAATAGTCAAAAAATATAATAGACTGTTCCACAGCTCATTGTGATAATGCCAATATATGATTAAAAAAAAAAGGACTGGAACTGCTTCGGCAAAAGTTTTGTTTTTATTTGTCATAACCTTTCATACACAGGACGCTCACTTATATAACAGGACTTTTCGTTAGACTTGAACAAGGTTGTTGCCATAAGATTTTTCTAGGTCTTTTAACCATGTACCTTTTTGCAATTTTAACATGAATTCCTGATCATTAAACAATGAACAGTTTTCAGATAGTGCATACTGAAATAGCTCTTTCACGACGTCAGATGAACATGTTAAAACTTTTCGCATCGTGCTGTGAAGCAAACTGTTTAACTTATTTTTAGTGGCTTTCCCCGTAGTATAAGCATATTGTACTTTATTGCAATGAAATGCTGGGAATACTGCTTTATGAATTTAGCTTGAGAGATATTGACTCTTTTTTCCGCGTATCGTGCTAAGCGCAGTGTACAGTACTTGTCTTCAGTCAACAGTATTAAATAAGATCAATATATTTTTCATTGTATCTTGTGGAGCCATTGTTTTTGTTGGTAGATAGTGCGATGTATTAGGAAGCATATTAAACAAGTTACTTTCTTGCAGTGTATATTTAAGCATTAAGACAGCTTTTGCATCTAAGTTCTGAGTAAGCTTTTTAGAAAATTCATGGTAGATGTTCAAACCCTTTCTCTTTTGGACTATACGAGGTGATGTTGTAAAGTTCTTAGCTTTGCCCCCTTTAGTTGAAAATTGAAAACAATTTTGTTACTATAAGAAAGCTCGTTACTTAATAATATTGCTGTAAAAATGCAATTGTTTCTCACTCTATTAACTGTTTCAAATTTGTGATAGAAGATAACATGGCAGAGACTCAAGCAAGTTTCATGACTGTGCAGTTGAGCAGGGTTATGAAGCTTTTGTTTCTCCGCAAAGGACAATCACTCTGAAATGTCATAGACAATAGTATAGGGGAAAACAGGACTTCTTTCTTCGGAGAAACGAAGACTTCATACCGCTCTTCAACTGCGCAGTCGTGAAACTTGATTGAGCCTCTGCCATGTCATGTTATCTTCTACTTCAAATTTGAAACACAGTTAATTGAGTGCGAAACAACTTACATTTTTACAGCAACACTAAAAGGTAACAAGTTTTCTTATGGTAATAAAATTGTTTTCAATGTTCAACTAAAGGGGCAAAGCCAGAAACTTTTCAGAACCACCTGGTATCGTGGTTTGTTCCAATAACATATCCGATTCTCCTGGATTCGCATCGGATATTAGACTACTTTCCTAAACAGCATATCACAATTGTAGGTGTTTTGAATGCATCAAGTCCCTTTGCAATGTTTGCAAACTTATCTGGAATGTTTAGTTGAACTTATCAATGGTGATTTGTACACAACTTCGTCATAGGTTGCTGGTAGATAGTTCTGACCCAGCTGGTTAAGGACACGATTGAAATTCATCAAAGCTGTGTAAATAGTCGTACGCTAATTTTCATGGTATAGAATCAATAGTAAAAATTAAAATTGTTGCTAATTTAGATTTTCTTTAAAAATGAGTGCATTATAAGCACTGCAATATGCTAAAAGCTGTTCTTTGAATATTCTTTCAGAGTAGAAAGCTCATAATCAACAATATCATCAGAACTGTGGAAAAAAGATCAAGTAATTTTCTTACACTGCTATAACATGTCTGAGTTTTCGTATTTCGCCTCATTCATATCTATTTTAACTGAATTTAAATTTTCTTTGAAATCGCTTGGAGGAGCAGGACCTTTTTACTGGTTTGTAATAGTTGTATATTTTGGCATGCCAGAAGCGGTAAATTAGCACAAATTGTTTTCTCGCGCAAACAAAAGCGTTAATACCATCAGCGCTGGCAGCTGAAAAAAAAGAAACAAAACGCAATTAATTGATTTTTAATTATTTTTTCGAGTAAATTTCTAACAGTTCTAACTGGAAGACAAATAAGCATCAGACAAATAAGTGAAGAATTTTGCAATTTCATGCAAATCGGTCATGTATTGACAAAGATATGAGCATTTTCAGAATCGAGCTGCCGCCATCTTTGATGACGTCATAACGGGAAAGCGGATATCCACCCGAGTCTGAAAGACTTTCTGGGGCACCTACTAAACATTTTTGAGAAGAAATTCTCCCTACGTAAATTTCCTACAGAAGTGCTGAGCATTTATATAGCATTTATGAGAGCGAGCGGCCGCCATCTTTGATGACGTCATAGCAAAAAAACGCACCAGGTGGCGGATGTCCACCAGAGTCCAAAATACTTCCTAGGGCACCTACTAAGCATTTTTGAAAAAAAATTCTCCGTACTCAAACATTCCTACAGAAGTGCTGTCAGATCCTGGACTATTATGAGTGAATGTTTTGTGCAGTGGATTTTTGTACTAAAAAAGTTGAACAAACTTAATTAATAGGCATGGGCAAAAAAATTTTATGTAATTTTTTTTTAACTTTTTTTTTTGCTTTTTAGTTGCTTATAGGTGATCTCCCCCCTATAGCTGCTCTCGGCTGACAACCGATCATTCTACTGAAAGTGTTTCGATCTCAGTTTCTGCACGGGCCCCGTAAGACTTTAAACTTGAATCTCTTCAAGTGAAAAGCTATTTTTTTTGTATTGAAATAATTTTTCAATATACGTTTTTCCCCCCTCAAGGAAAATTTGTTCAGTAATTTTTCAAGTTTTTAACCAAGCCCAAAAAACACGAAAGATGTCATAGACTTGTTGATACTCTGACGTGACTCTGTGATTCTAAGAAGGACAGAAAAACTAAATCTTGTTGCGCTTATGCTTAAAATATATCTGCAACGAACCTTCTCATGCCATCTGCACTGAATGAATTCAAAAAAAAGATTGATTTTAAATAAATATTAAATTTCGGTAGTAATTTAGCAAAAATCACGAATTCAAAAGATTGCTTCGCAAAGTTTATGTAAAAATTATATTTACTACAAGGAAGTTGGAAAACACAAAGTAAAATAACCTTTTAGCTATGTAAATTACAGAAATTTCCCACTGGGGTGCAGGATATCCCATTGCGCATTCTAGTGTTCGTTCAAATAACGCGCGTTCTCTCGAGTTAAAGCGGAACACCCAGTATGTACATTGTACATAATGCTTTCTAAGGTTTCGAAGTCCTGAAGTAAAAAATGAAGACGAATAAAAGAAAATCTCTACTAATAATAAAGCTGAAGGTGGTTCTGTCTGTCCTTCTTTCTTTCTTTCTTTCTGTCTGTCTGTCTGTTACGCGCGTAGCGCCAAAACCGTTCGGTCGATTTTCATGCCACTTGGCACAAAATTAGTTTGTAGTATGTAGTTTTGCACCTCGAAGCGATTTTTCGAACATTCCATTTCGTTCTTTTTCTATTCGAATTCTTAGCGGAAATTCGATAAAATAGGGAAGAAATATTCCATACACATTTTCAAGTCTTATGTCATTCGAAAGCTTGAAATTTTCTGCACAAAATGACGTTTTTTCGAAGTTTCTACGATCATCAGGAGAGCTGTAACAATTGTTTTTAGAATCCTGAAATTCAAGGCTTACCTTCAGTAAAGCAAGCCAAACGATTCTAAAATGGCTTTGCTCGCGAATAAAATTTGTTTGAAAATAGAGATGAAATGAATTATTTTATCAACGGAAATCAACTTTTCATGTTGTTACCATGGTTACGTTTTTATTTCGTTCTTTTTCCCTTAATAATTTTAAAAATGTATTTGTTTTTGTAACAATCCAAATGGCTTGAGTGAACGAATTTAGCTTTTAATTTATCGTTTGCTGGTTGATCTTTGTCGATGTTTATTGTTTTTATTATCATTGTGAAGAATAATGCACGAAATTTCTATGACTAATACTTAAAATTTTTAGGATAAGTTGAGTTTAAAAGAAAAAATTGCTCCAAATATACTTTTGCAATGTGATTATTTATTATTGGACTGTAATTTGCAGCAATAATTGCATTTAATAAATAATGAAAGACAATATTAAAAATTAATTTTTTGGCGACTTTTTTACAATTTGGCATTCAATTCTATTTCAGTATATTTACTTCTATCTTATTGCGATATTGCAACGTTCTTTCTAAAGTATGTCATTTCGGAAAATGTATTATTTTGTTTTTGAAGTTAGGAAAGAAAACTTTCTTCTTCTTTTAAACTTTGGTAAGATTTCTGTTGGTTTCTGTGAGCAACAAAATTTTTCTTATTTTTTCTTTTGGCTTATTTTTGTGCACCTATCTTTGGGGTTGCATTCGAATGTCCCCAAGGGGGTGATTTACCCCTTTTATGGGGTAATCAGGGCTTTCAATGCAGACCAAAGTGATATGAATTGGCGCGACCACTTGGCGATATCTCGCCAAGCTTTTGGTCACCAAGTGTTTGACGCCAATTTGGCGACATATCGCCAAGTTGGCAATAAATTTAGCGAAAAAAAATTTTTTTTTGGGTTCAATTTGGCGCTATTGGCGATATTTTGCGAAAAATCTACTGAATGATGTTAAACTCGGCGATATTTAGGAGATTAATCATTGTAAAACATTTTTTTGCATTGTTTCGTGGCAAACTAGGGACACAAATGTTTGAATTGTTATCTTACTCACTTCAAGCACTATTTTAGCACTTAAGGCATCTACTAAGAAATTTACACGTAAAAGGAAGTAGTGTAGGGTCCATACCAAATTTTTATATCATACTTTGAAGGAATTATAGTTGAATTATAACTAAAATAGCGTATTTTTTCTGCTATATCATTTTTTTACAAATGAACTTTTAATTTTATACCACGGGCAAAGCCGTGCGGGTACCGCTAGTAAGTAAATAAATAAAATATACCGAAGCAATTTTTAAAATAATAATCATTTTGAAATATAAAAATTCGGCGGAGAAAGTATTTTTTTAACCCATACGTGCACGTGTTTATAAATGCGTACAGGATGTCACAAAAAAAGTAATCATATTGATTCACGTGCATTAAGTTTAAAATGAATGTTGAAAGTTTGAAAAAATTCTCCAAAAAAAAAAGAAGCATTTTCTTCAATTCATTCAAGGAGGAAAAATTATCCTTAAAAAAAAACGTCTATAAGTTCAATTTGCAGAAATATTATGTAAAAGAATGATTGATCATTAAACATGTGTGATGATGATATAATTTTAAAGCAATTTTTACTTAAAGATTTTTTTCAGTTTTATTTATTCATTTACTTATGTATTCATTTATTGAGTTGTTTATTTTTTTATTTACTTAATTAAATTCAAAGGTTTTATCTCTATCTCTACTAATAATAAAGCTGAAGGTTTATCTGTCTCTCTCTCTCTTTCTTTCTTTCTGTCTGTCTGTTACACGCGTAGCGACAAAACCGTTCGGTCGATTTTCATGACACTTGACACAAAATTAGTTTATAGCATGTAGTTTTGCACTACAAAGCGATTTTTCGAAAATTCCATTTCGCTATTCGAATTCTTAGCGGAAATTTGATAAAATAGGGAATAAATATTTCATACACATTTTCAAGTCTTATGTCATTCGAAAGCTTGAAATTTTTTGCACAAAATGAAGTTTTTTTGAAGTGTCTACGATCATCAGGAGAGCTGTAACACTTGTTTTTAGAATTCCGGAGCTCAAGGCTTACCTTCAGTAAAGCAAGCCAAACGATTCTAAAATGGTTGAGCTCGAGAATAAAATTTGTTTGAAAATAGAGATGAAATGAATTATTTTATCAACGGAAATCAACTTTTCGTGTTGTTACCACGGTTAAGTTTTCATACTTATTTTTCTTTCGTTCTTTTCCCAGCGTTGCCAGACGTAGTATTTTTGATACTACGGTAGTATTTTTTCTGCCCAAATAAGGAGTGTAGTATTTTTCTGGCAACCCTGTTACCAATATACTAATGACTTAATTAAAAGCTTTGGCGGATCTTTTTTTTTTTTTCATTTTCATAGATTTTGCATTTCAGCAATATTGATTTTGGTAACGTTTGGAAACAGCAGTAGGCGCGTCTATCGCCTATTTAGCGAGAAAGGGGTACTCAAAGCACAAAGATTAACCAAATATCGTATAAATTGCGACATTGCAACGTTCTTTTTTAAGTGTTTCATTTCGGAAAATGTATTTTTTTGTTTTTAAAGCTAGGAAAGGAAACTTTCTTCTTCTTTCAAATTTTGGTAAGATTTCTGCTGGTTTCTGTGAGTAACAAAATTGTTCTTATTTTCTCTTTTGGCTTATTTTTGTGCATCTCCCCTTGGGATTGCATTCGAATGCCCCAAGGGGGTGTTTTACCCCTTTTATGGAGTAAATCAGTGTTAATTTCAATGCAGATGAATTGGCGCAACCACTTGGCGATATATCGCCAAACCTTTGGTCGCCAAGTATTTGTCGCCAATTTGGCGATTTTTTTTTTTTTTGGTTCAATTTGGCGTTATACGCGATATTTTGCGAAAAATCCACTGAATTATGTTAAAATCGGCGATATTTAGGAGATTAATCATTGTAAAACATTTTTTGCATTGTTTCTTGGAAAACTAGGGATATAAATGTTTGAATTGTTATCTTGATCTCTCCAAGCACTATTTTAGCACTTAAGTCATCTACTAAGAAATTTACACATAAAAGGAAGTAGTGTGGGGTCCATTCCAGATTTTTATATCATACTTTGAAGGAATTATAGTTGAATTATAACTAAAATAGGGCATTTTTTCTGCTATATCAATTATTTTACAAATGAACTTTTAATTTGATACCACGGGAAAAGCCGTGCGGGTACCGCTAGTTAAAAATAAAGATGTCTAAAAAGTTTTCGTTTCATAAGAAATTAGTAGATGGCAGCACGATAGATTCACTGTGAAATGCAGCCAGCAGGAGCAGCGCAGCTGAATTTCGTGACTTCACGTGCCTGAAAGTTTGTAGCTTCGCCACCCCCCCAAAAACTAAACAAATAAAAATTGTATTATATAACCTGACTAACAGTATCATAAACCCGATTCAGATGAAAACAAAAATGAACAGAACACTTTGTAGTTGAAACCAAGAAGAAATGCATGTTTAGTTAGCATATATGGTCTAAGAATGAAACAAATAAAAATCTGCACACGATAATGATTTTAGTAAATAAATAAATAAATAAATAAATACGAAACTCATCATTTTAAATAATTTCGTAATTGTTGCCATCAAGCAGAAAAAAATTTACAATAGAAAATAACATATGAGTTTTTGGCCGCTTCTCTTAAAATATAGAAATTTATCAACTCGTTATTGAGCGAACAATTTTGTTTATTGAGCGAATGATTTTATTATATCTGTTCGTCTTCTTGGCTACCATCAAAGTACACTCTATTTAAACATTTCATTTGTTCTTTTAGTTCTTTTTTGCACACATTAAAAGCTTCAAATCACAGAATGTAAACTGTGAAAAACATTGATATGAATTAAAAATTTGAAAATAACAATAATAATAATAATAATAACAATTACAATAATAACAACGATACGCAATAATAATAATAATAATAATAATAATAATAATAATAATAATAATAATCAAAAACATGGAAAAGACTGATTGGAATGATCTTTGGAAAAAATCTACGTTAAGTGTTTTAAAACGAGCAGCTGTAAAATAATTAGTTGGAAGCAAACACATAAGCAAATGAAAACAAAGAAATAAAATGTTAAAACTGCTAATGATAAATGTAACTTCAATAATGGCTAAATTTGAAGTCTCAAGAACTCCTCAAAATTAAATTCAAGAAAATGAAAGTCATTTGTTTGATAGAACTGAATTTACACGTTTTTTGAAGCTATGTTATAAATCCATGTTTAACTATCCATAATTGCAAAAAATAAACATGAAAAACACATCACTGAAACTGAAAATTGAGAAGAAGAAGACATGAAAAATTACGTTTATTGAAAAATAGTTAATACCAACAAATAAAAAATGGCCCTTTAATAACCAAATTCAAGCGAAAATTGTGTAGAATTCTTTATAAATTTTCAATAAATTAAACGGAAGATAAAAAAAAAAAAAAAAGAGAAACTTGCATCACTAACATACTAAATTAATTAAACTATTAAACTTAAATTTCATAATAATTAACCAACAAACATTTTTTATTCAAAGGTGGTTGTATAAAATGGTAAATAAAACTAATCTACGTATATATAAAAATGTATGTACAGGGTGGTTATAAATTAACAGGAGGTGTTTGGAGCCCTCTAGCTCGCGAACTACTGGGCGAAACATTGCCATATTTCGTGAGCGGGCATATTAGACCATGGGATTTTGATTTCTGGAATAAAAAAAATTAGTTTAAAAAATCACCACCAGGGGGATATTTGGCGCTGTAAAAGTGTATTACACTGAATATCGCGAATTAAACTTGAAAAGATGCTGTATAAATCAATTTCGCCAAGCAAAAATGATTGTGCTTTGCAAATGAGGTTTAATATGATCGCCGTAGAATTTTCTATAAAAAAAAAAAAAAATCACCACGAACAAAATAGCGGTCCATTTAACCAAATAGAATGCAATAATTTGCATAAACGCGTTGCGTTTAGCGATCATCTGTAAAATGACGGACTGGGAGCATTCTCATCAAGAAATCCATTCTGATATGTTACGAGCTGCCGTAGAAAATGTTGTGCATCGTATGCAGTTCTTACAACTTTACAATGGCAATCATATCGAACCACATTTGTGACAAAAAAAGTCATTTTTGCAAATAAAATGGATGCATATTTTGTCAGTAGCAATTTAAATTCTTCGATAATCAGAATAATACACTTTAACAGCGCCAAATTTCCCCCTGGTGGTGATTTTTCAAACTAATTTTTTTTATTCATGAAGTCAAAATCCCATATTCTAATATGCACGCTCACGAAATTCGGCAATATTTCGCCCAGTAGTTCGCGAGCTATAGGGCTCCAAACACCTCCTGTTAATTTATAACCACCCTGTATATATATTTGTATATATATATATATATATACAGGGTGTCCTCTCCAATCGTGGACCAATAGCTAATTTCTAAACCGTTAGAGATAAGCATAGAGTTTATTTAGGAAAAAATCTCCAAATTACGAAAGGAATTTTGGGTCCATTCAATGTTTTTCAAAAAATCAAATTTTGAAAGAGTTACGAAATTAAAATTTTTATACAGCCCCCCAGTCCTATCAATCATATTTAGTAAAACATTCTTGACACTGTAACGTTTAAAACTAAAAAAAAAATCACTCTTCTACTACAAAAATTGACCGAGTTATGACGTTTTGAAAAATCAAGATTTTGAAGGATTTCGCATATGGTCCCTTAAGTGATCTCTCGATGACGTCATGAAATAATGCAAAATCTTGATTTTTCAAAACGTCATAACTCGGTCAATTTTTGTGGTAGAGGAGTGATTTTTTTTTTAGTTTTAAACGTTACAGTGTCAAGAATGTTTTACTAAATATGATTGATAGGACTGGGGGGCTGTATAAAAATTTAAATTTCGTAACTCTTTCAAAATTTGATTTTTTGAAAAACATTGAATAGACCCAAAATTCCTTTCATAATTTGGAGATTTTTTCCTAAATAAACTATATGCGTATCTCTAACGGTTTAGAAATTAGCTATTGGTCCACGATTGGAGTGGACACCCTGTATATATATATATATATATATATATATATATATATATATATATATATATATATATGCTATGTATGTATGTTTGTTCCTTAAATAAATCTAGTTTTAGTCGGATTTTCATCAAACTTGGCACCGAGGTTCCTTGATGTACTAGAATTCACATAGGCTGCGTTTTGAAATTAAAAAAAAATTCTAAAACTTCAAAATTCAAATTTTTTGTCTCAAAATGACCACTTCCTTCCAATTTTGAATATATAGAGTAATAGAGATAAGCATTTAAGCACACACATTGGTGAAATTTCACAGATTTAAATATGAGTAGTTTCCAACAAAGATAACGATTAATAATCAATCATCAATTTAAGGCTCACCTATTTCAGTTTAGTATGAAATAAGTTAAAAACAATTATAATTCATGTTCTAATTACCTTGGAACATTGGCACAAACATTGTATGATGCAGAACAATTAGAGGTTCGAACATGTATTTAATTCTAATTTTTGCAAGCATTTTTAATAAGCACCCGGGCAACGCCGGGTAATAAGCTAGTTTTTCTATAAAGTAAACGGAACATATAAAATCAAATGACATTTACATCATAAACATACTACATAGTTTAAACAATTAAACTTTAAATACTTAATAATTAACCAACAAACATTTTTTATTCAAAGCTGGTTCTGTAAAATGGTAAATAAAACTAATTTACCAATAAAATAACTGTGCAAAAAATACATTTTTTTTAGGTTTACACATTTTGTTTAGAAAAACAAAACTTTAATCATACTTTTCTTCATGTATTTCTCATTGGGCACTTAAGAGGGATTCTACTAAAAGCTTTTTGTGTAATGTTCCATTTTAGAGCATGAATTTCTTCGAAAAAAGTTCTGCAATGTTTTAATTTTGTTTGTGCAATGAAAATGTGTCTCCCTCAACAAAAAAATCCCACTCAATTTTTAACTTTTATTTAAATACGAACTAGAAGCTCTACTAGAGCGATACGAGCCTATAGAGGTTTAAATTTTCTCACAGCACAGTTTATACAGTAGCCCCTCGTTATATCGCGCCTCGTTATATCGCTCATTCGGATATATCGCTCTTTTCTTTTGTCTCCCCCCCCCCCCCACCCAAAAAAAAACTTTTAGTTCGAAAGCATTTTTGAGAAAATATGCAAGGTGCTCAGAAAAGGTCTCTTTCTCATTTATTTTGTCATCAATGAACAAAACGAAGGTTCTTCTATTCTTCTGAATTCGCTGAAAAGAAGCAGCAAGTTCCTATCACTCAAACTTGCATACTGCAGAGACAGTTTGGAAACTACTAAAAACTTTTTTTTGTATTGATACAATGAGTGAAACGCATCTGGTAAGTGTCAAGAAAACACACGCCCTAAAATATGTTCGAATAAATGAATTTTTATGTATATGCACGTATAATTTACTTGTATGCTGGATAGAAAACTATTTTTAATTACCTCGGTTATATCGCGCTTTGGATACATCGCGCTTTTTTCTTGTCCCCCAAAAAGCGCGATATAACGAAGGGTTACTGTATTATTATATTTTGCCTTTTGCGTTTTATGTTTTTACATGCTATCTTTTTACATTTGACCAATTTATATTTTATTTCGTTAAAATTTAACTTTTTTTGATACATTTAATTTTTCACTCTTTGATTCACCTCTCTTCACCAGTCTGTGTTAATTGTGCTACACTGCAAAAAATGAACTGTTGTTTTTACAATGTAATACTGTCAGTCGGGGTTCCAATTTAAAACTGTAGCATGTACTGTAACATGGACAGTAATAAACTAAAACTAGCAATTTTAGTTTCTTACTGTTAAATTAGCAATTTTACAGTTATTACTGTAAAATTAGTATTTTTTACTGTATGTTACTATAAAATTAGCTGTATTATGCAGTGAAAAAATATTAATTTTTTTAATGTATATGATTTACCCCTCTTCACTAGTCTGTGTTGAGTATAGTATGCATGTCCACTCGGGTCAATGAACCTTTTGATCAGAAGCTTCTGCTAAAAAAATAATAATGATAATAATAACAGCAGCTGTGCGTCTCTTTTGATTGTTTTAATTTCCAAATTATTTGAAATGCACCTTTATAAAAGTCGAAACGGTTTTTGAAAAACTATTCCAAAATGTTTCATTTACTTCTAAAACCCTTTGTAAAATATAAGCAAAACATGAAATATGAGAAGAAAACAAGTAAATTAAAACGATATAAAATTAAATTCATCAAACTGTTGAACGTCATAATTCAGTTTAACTATTTATTCTGAAAAGTGTTTTTCAAGAGTTTTGAAAGCTGTTCGAAAAAGTGTGCTGAAAAACTGGCCAACTGTCCGCTTTCAAGAAGTGTGTTAACATTTGTAGTGTATGCTAAATCATCAACTAATATTTTTTAAATTTATTCAAGAACTTATGTACTCATTTATTAATTAATTAATCTAAACGTTTATTTGTTTACCTTTCATTTATTTATTCATGTTCAAGTTTTCATTAAGGTTTCAATCAGCAATTATAACTAAGTGATTACTTTGAGTGAATAAAACTTACATTTATGTCTGAAAAACAGAAAATATATCTGTGTTATTTACGTGAAAGAAGGGGCACTGAGAGGTAAAGAGATAGAAAGAGAAAATAAACATAATTGATCTAATTTCGGCCGTAAGCGATGCTACTTTAATTACATTCAGAATTCCTTTGTTTCTTTTATCATAGAAGAAGATATAACTGTACGTCAGAACCAGTCTAACGTAAGTCCATTTTTGTAACTTTTCAGGAGAAGGGAAAATCGATTGTCGGAACCATGCAAAGGATAGGATTCGCGCTCTTTTAATGCTGCTTAATAATTAGAAGGAATTTGTTTTGTAGAATACCGTTCTCATGGGTAGATGCAGAATAAGATTTTACATACAAAACACTAATAAAGTGAAAATGGCCATTTTGGGGCTTTCGTCCTTCTGGTTCTGAGGTACAGGTAATATCAGTGGTGTTATTCATAAAATGGTTTCCATGGACAACATACTAACAATACGCGATGTCACTTTTTCACGAAATTATTTGTTTAAATACAGTGCTGAGTTTTTGTTGAAGAACAAAAAGATTACGCTATTAGTTAAGGAAATGTAATTGTTAGTTAGTCTTAATTTTGCATGTTTGATGTACACGTGCATTTAAAATCTTACGAAACATTAACTTTGCACTGTGATTCTCACTGTTGATGTATCCAGTTGAAATCTGTGGGTGTTCTGAAAGAAACAGTAAATGTTTAATGTTGTAAAAGCAGAGTCTTTTATAAGTATCAATACATGATCCTTTGCTAAAACTGCTTATGATATAATTGACGTTACTTGGAGACTGCAATCACATATTGTTTGACCTTTAATATTAGTAATTAACAAAAATGACACACGAAAATTAAAAAAAGACTAGAATCAATCACGAAAATATGGAAAATAAAAATAAAACAACTTGTGTGAAGAAAACAAGAATCGCGTACGGAACTACCGAAAAAAACTAGTGCAAAGAGGACACAAATTTCTTGCGAAACTAGAG
Source organism: Uloborus plumipes (assembly GCA_038373865.1). Classification (NCBI taxonomy): domain Eukaryota; kingdom Metazoa; phylum Arthropoda; class Arachnida; order Araneae; family Uloboridae; genus Uloborus; species Uloborus plumipes. The sequence continues at coordinate 35,678 of JAXGGA010011337.1, forward strand.
AAAATCAAAAAGCTAGAGCCAAGAAGACGGATTAGATCATAGAGCTATAGAAAATAAATATAAAAACTCATGCCAAAAAGACAAGGATCTATTTATTACACACTACTATTAAAAATTAAAAATCGAGTCCAAAGACGCGAATCGATCTCGGAACTGTCAAAAGAAAAAAAAAAAAAACTGGTGCTAAGAAGCCGCGAATTGATTACGGAACTAAAGAAAATAAAACAGCTAGTGCCATAAAGACGTGAGTCGATTGCGAAACTGGAGCCAAAAATATTAAAAACTTGTGCCAAGAAGAGAAGAATGTTATATATTATACACTACTATTAAAAATTAAAAACTAAATCCAAGAAGGCAGAATCTATCATAGAGGTATCCAGAAAAGAAAAAAAAAAGTTAGTGCTAAGACGGTACGAATTGGTTACGGAACTAAGAAGCTAGTGCCAAGAAGATAAGAATCCATTATACGCGACTATTGAAAAGAAAACTAGTGCTAAAAAGGACGAATTGGTACACTGAAATATCAAAAATTAAATAATTGGAAATAAGACAACACGAATCAATTACGGAACTACCAAAAAATTAAACTAAATATAAACATTTTTAAAAAACGTGAGCCAGAAAGATACGAATCTATTGCGGTGCTATATACAGGGTGTCCACTCCAATCGTGGACCAATAGCTAATTTCTAAACCGTTAGAGATAAGCATATAGTTTATTTAGGAAAAAATCTCCAAATTACGAAAGGAATTTTGGGTCTATTCAATGTTTTTCAAAAAATCAAATTTTGAAAGAGTTACGAAATTTAAATTTTTATACGGCCCCCCAGTCCTACCAATCATATTTAGTAAAACATTCTTGACACTGTAACGTTTAAAACTAAAAAAAAATCACTCTTCTACCACAAAAATTGACCGAGTTATGACGTTTTGAAAAATCAAGATTTTGCATTGTTTCATGACGTCATCGAGAGATCGCTTAAGGGACCGTATGCGAAATCCTTCAAAATCTTGATTTTTCAAAACGTCATAACTCGGTCAATTTTTGTGGTAGAAGAGTGATTTTTTTTTAGTTTTAAACGTTACAGTGTCAAGAATGTTTTACTAAATATGATTGATAGGACTGGGGGGCTGTATAAAAATTTAAATTTCGTAACTCTTTCAAAATTTGATTTTTTGAAAAACATTGAATAGACCCAAAATTCCTTTCGTAATTTGGAGATTTTTTCCTAAATAAACTATATGCTTATCTCTAACGGTTTAAAAATTAGCTATTGGTCCACGATTGGAGTGGACACCCTGTATATATATGAGAAAAGGTAAATTACGAATGTTTAATTAATTTACAATATGTTCAAAAGAGTTCACGATGAGTTTCGCCTTGTGTTACTCACTTTCACTTTACACGGCATTGTAAACTATCATTGCAAGAAACTGTTCAAGAAACCTTTGATGTTAATTCCAACAGTGTTCATTTTATTTTGCGATTTTTATGTTTTTGCGTACTATAGTGCCAGATTGTTTATTTTGATTTATGCCTTTGATTATTTCGACAAATTGACTATAGTCATTGTACCTCTTTTAAGCTATGTAAGAATTCTTCTTCGGGTTGTTATGTGCATTCGGATATACGAAATGAAGAATTTAGTCAAGACCATCCTAAAAACATATCAGTTTTGTTACTCATCAAAAAGACTGCAAAGTAGAAATATCGCTATCATCGTCTTTACTTTCAATTTCTTAACATTTGCTAAAACTGCTTATGGAATATACATAGTTTATCCTGGTCTTATCTTAATGGCTTTGAATTTCATGGAATGGCATTTTGCGTTTAATGTACAAGAAGTATTTTTGTTGTTCTTTTGCTGTATATGCTACGTTCTAAAAATCACCTTACAGAATTATACTTCTACTATTCGGATGTGTGTAACGGAACGCAGACAAAAGATTAACTACGATAGCTTACTGCTTATTCATACTAAAATAACAGATACATTTTGCACGGTTAAAAGAAAATTTCAGAATTTACTATTCCTTGTTCTTTTTTTGATAATGGTTGAAGCATTTACACAAACATACATTGTCTTGTATGATACTTTACCAATAATAACTACTGTGGATCGAGTATTTGCTGTAATTCCGATTTTTCGTTTGTTTGTATTGCAGTACTTCATATCCTCACTAATTAGTGCAAGCGAAGAAGTTGAAGATGCCGTTAATTCGTTGCCGAATGAGCAAACACATTCTGTCAAAATCTTACGTTTGTGCGAAAAAGTTCACGATCGGCAGTTGAAGTTTGATATTTTAGGGACTATACCATTGACGAAAAGTTTATTTTGGTCCTTCACAGGTGTTTTGATTTCTTACGGTATAGTAATTGCCACCTTTGATAATGGTGCGTGCAAGATTAGACCACGGGATTTTGTTGGGAAAGTTCCAGTAAATGAAGGTTAAAGCAAGAAGTCACTTGAAGTTGAAACATTAAAATTCGGCATCCTTTTAAGCTAACATAGCTAAATAATTTTGTGTAGTTTGTTAAATGTCAACAGTAATAAGGCGGCCTACATGAAAGTTGTTGCGCAAGTCTTTATGCACGTGGTTCCATTGAAAGCCTTGACAAGATATCCACTGGAATTCTTACTATAATTAAAAATCTTCATTACCGTAAATCAGGGTTACTTGGACCCTAGGGGGTTACTTGAGCCCATTTCAAAAAAATGATTAAATATGGGTTTGGTACTTATTAGTTGAAGATTTGCACGTAGTTCCTCATTTCTCCGCTAGGTAGAAGCACTATGTAGTCTCTAACGCTACCTACACGGCTCTCTAAGCAACTTCCTGAGATTAGTTGAGATTATGTTATTGCCTTGCTACGTGTGCAGAATTTTCCAGCCTACAACTTTTATGCTCTTAGAGCATACAATTCACCATTTAATTAAGGTAAGTGTATTATTTTCTTGTTAAACCCCTCACAAATGTTATTTAAGCCCAAGATTGTCAATACTTTTAGCTATTCAAGCTATTTATAACAAAGTCTGTGACAGTGACCAATAATCAAATTATAGGGTTACTTGGACCCACTATTTACGTGGATCCAAGTAACCATTACAAACTTTTTTTTTTCATTTATCAACTCTATGACACTGAACTATAAATTTTTATTAGTTTTCGTGTATTTTAAGAAATATAGGCAATGTATTAGACCAACCTTTACCTTTTTCAGGTTAAGACTGGCCATGCCGTCCAAATACAAGAGACTTCCTGGAAGCCGAAAATACAAAGACCTCTCAACTGACCGATTGCAGGAATGCCTGAAAGCATTAAAATCTGGTGAAATGTCTCAAAGGAAAGCAGAAGCTCATTTCAAAATTTGCAGATCAACCATAAAATGTAGACTAAAAAGTGAGACACCAAAAAAGACACCAAAGATGTTAATGACGCCGTTAAGGATAAAACATCCAATCAATCTCACAAAAGAGGAAAGGACAAAATAAATCTTCCAATAAGAAGCTGTCATCAAACAGCAAGAAGCAAAAAAGTAAAGAAATGGAATCATCCTCTGAAGATGCAGATGATTTTAGCCTCCAATCGTCAGGAGATAGTGAGTTCAGTTTTTTGAACAGTGAATTTGATCTTATGGATCTTATTAATTTCCCTTCTACCAGTGGCGCTGGTAATGATGAAGCTATGAATAAACTCTGCAATCAAGATGAAAACATTGTCATGGACAAAAGAGATGAAAATTTAGTTGAAAAGGGACTTAAAGAAAAATTAGTCGAAGGCAATTTTGTTATAGTGTTGTGGGAGAAAAAGGAATTTCCAGGCATCATTACAAAAATTGATGAAAATGGAGCGATTGTTTGTTGATTGCATGCAGCGCACTCTAAAAGGTTGGAAATGGCCAGAAGTAAAAGACATTCTTTATTATAAGTGGGGAGATATAAAAAAAAAGATTGATTCTCCTAAAATGTTAAAAAGGGGGCTATTTTCAGTTCAATCAATCAAAGAAGATGCTTAGATAAAGAATTTTTATCTAACTTCATATTTTTTTCATTTATTGTATTGTATTTTTTCATATCCCATGTCCTACATAAATCCAACACACGCTAATAATGCTTTATAATAGGAAAACTAAACCTGGGTCCAAGTAACCCAACCTAAGGGTCTACTTGAACCCATTAGAAAAATACATTCAGAAATTTGGTAAATGAAATAAACCAAATTTAAAGGTTACATGCTTTATTTATGGGTATTCTTTAATAATTATAAGCATTGTTTGATTTCATAACACAATATGTATTGATATAAATAAGGATTTATCTGGAACATTACTAAAATTGGGTTCAAGTAACCCTGATTTACGGTAATTCATCTGTAGCGTAGAGTAGGGATACATGGTCCTTCGGGAGTTTCCTTTCAAATTTCGAATTTGCAATAATTCACGATTTAATTAAAGCTACATTACCGACCAGTCATGGTAGATTTACATCAACAAGTCTCAAACGATCTGTTTTGCACTTGCTTTTGAAGTTTCGTGTCAATGCCAATTTTCAGATGAGAGATTTGTTTTTTTTTTTTCTTTTGATTGTGGATCAAACGTGTCTCTAGTATTGTTGAAGGAGCTAAGTCATACATGGGCGATTCTCTGTAAACTCGTCATTTTTCACACGAAATCTGTCTGGGCACGGAATTTTGAAATCTTCGTATAATTATAATAATATTGCTCAGAAAATGAATCTATTACTTTGGTTTGAAAGAGGACCAATTGAAGTTTGTGTTTTTCTGATAAATCATGATAGGGGGTAAGTCCCCAGCCTATTATAACTAGGCAGGGGACTGTGCCAGGTGACCGTGTTTTTGCTCTTTGTTGCGTAATATCTGCAAAACTATTGGAACATAATTAGTTTTCGAGACTACCTATAAATTTAGGCACAAATCGTGAACATAATAAATAATATGTTTTATAATTAAATTAATTAACATTAGTAAAATCACTTCCCAGAGGACTGTTTTCGCAACGACCCTGATGCATACTTTCATCACAAATGTGGCTCTCAAACTAAGCAAAGCAGCGTTTTAACACCGTTCTCAGCGATTTCGGCAAATTCACACTGATTACTTTAAACTTCATGCCAAAAAGAATTTGCAAAATTTATAGACTTTTCGTACTACAGCTTTGAATTTGTTGCAGAGGACTGTTTGAAAAAACTCCGGACAGAATTTACATGGCAATTTTAAGTTTTAGAAATACGTAATTATACCTTATTTCATAAGAAAAATATAGCTTCATTAATCTATTTTTAGATATTAATTGCCGAATTTTAGTAGTGTTAATAGGTTTTTTGAAATACTATCTTTAACAGTTAGACTATGGGATTGGGACAGCCAGGGGACTGTGTTTTTGGCGCCTAGATAATTTCTAGAAAAAAAAAATCAAATTGTTATCTCTCCAAATACAATTGGGCCACAAAGTATTAATGCTTTATTTGTATTAAGAGCGATAATTACTTCATTACACTTTATTATTTTTAAAATACTCAGTCCGGACAGCCAATTACCAGTTTACAGAGAATCGCCCACATACATTCATTTTATAATATCTCAGGTCGGCCACCTTGTCCAGTGGTCAGAGAAGTCTTACATGGATGGTATTGTCCCGGCTTGGTCATGCATGTACTTTCTCTCTCATGTCCTTGTCCTTTCTTTGTATGAATGGGTTGTTGTGCTGGGAATAGATGCCCACTCTATAAACGGGACTCTGTGGCATATGTGTGTACTGTAGAAGTTGGACTTCATACCAAATTATAGTACAGTTGGAAAAGTGAAGCAGCGGAACCCAAATTGCCAACTGAGTTGGTACAAGATATCAACAACAACAACATAATATCGCAGACGATTCGAAACACTGTTACCTGTGTGAGAAGTATCAACTTGCAGTTTTTGTTGCTGCAATTTTGAAATACTATTATACTTGAGCATACTTGATCCTTTCTATCGAAGGAGGCTTGATCCGGGATTAAATGTCGCTTTATGCGAATATACATTTATTCTACTGTTTGTTTTACAGTAATGCTGTCGCATTTGAAAAGAATACCTGCATCTGAAATCAAACCCTTAGTAATAGCGAAATCTTTAAGAAGCTTGGGAGAAGTATTCTGTTACCTCTAGAAAGAGAGAGGAGTGTGAGGATTAGAAAGGAGAAGTGTTCTGCTAGCGATTTAAGGCATGGGGAGGAGAGAGAAAGGAGTCAACAAATTTTACACCCTTCACATCTGTCCTTATATTTTACTGTAACTAAAATCGAACCTCGTTAAAACGAAATCAAAGGATCAAAGGGACATTACCTTTAAAACCAATTCGTCTAAAAGGTTGTTCATCCTATTCGAATAACCATCAACAAAAATCAATAGTACGAGAATCGCAAAAGTAGTTAGTCAGGCTTAGCAGTAACTCATTGTAAACGTGTTCAAATTACTGAGGTTCGACTGCACTAAAATGCGACTTCTACCGCACTAGCGTTCTTTTCATGCAGAACAAAATATATTTATAACTAATGCAATGCTGAAAACAAATATTTTGAGTCATAAAAATTGGATACACACTAAGATAAAACTTGTGCATACAATTAAAATATTATCTATGCTTCTATCGCTCATCAAAGTAGTCTTTTCTGTTTATTTATTTATATTTTCATTCCGCATGAAATTTTTTTAAATACAGATTATTTCAATTTATCAAAACTAATATGCTATTTTTATTTTTGTCTGACATAAAAGAGTCAAAAATTCGGATTGTGATCGTGAGGTCAGAGGTCAAGGCATCTTGACCTTTGACCGGTCAAGGGACCGGTCAAGGGAATTTACCGCGGGGGGGGGGGGGGCTGGGAAAATCACTCATGAGCCATTTTTAAACTTCTTTTTTTTTTAATGGAAACAAAAGTAAAGCAAAGACAGTGTAGGATTTCATGTAGAATTTTCCATTGTTCGAAAGGAAACAAAACCTCAATGAAAACAGAAAAAGCCATGTTTTTCCCTAAAAAAGACAAACGGGGAGTGATTGCGCCTTGCTCTTCATTCCAAATGATAACAGAGGCCAGTTCTAAAATGGAGATTGATTTTCCCCCTGATTTGCCGCCTCTGTTCTACTGGAGATATTAAATATTTTAAGGAGATTTTTGCCGTTTTT